>JAODAL010064969.1:0-18449 GCA_025379985.1 Phyllomedusa bahiana
TGAGGTGCATGCAGTGATTGGGGGGCCCCTATAGCCCCCTCTTTCCCCGTAAAATTCGGTAATACATGCCCCTGAACTGCTCTTACATGTATTGTGAGGGGGCCTGAAAGTGATTGGCATCTATAGCCCCCTCTCTACAGTACAATGCTGTACTACAGGGTCCTGTACTGCTCTTACATGAAATTTTTGGAGGTGCATGTAAGGGTTTTGGGGGTTCAAATAGCGACTCTCTACAGAACAGGGGCGGTACTCCCCTGCCCTGTACGGGCTTTTTACATGTATTAGTGGGGTACTTTAAATTGACGGCAGTCTATAGGGCCCCTCCTACAGTTCATTGCGGTATTTACATTCCTGTACTGCTCTTACATTTTATTGTGGGGGTTTTAAATGCATGATTGTCACCAAATTGGCCCTCTACAGAAACATTTCGGAAAACTACATGTCCTGTACTGCATTTTACATGTATTAGGAGGTACATGCTTTGATTGGGGGTCTAGAAAGGCCCCTCTACAGCACAGGGGCAGAAACTAATGTCCTGTACTTTTCCTACAGGGGGCCAGGATAAAGGGCTCCTTTGGGTTTTTAAGTGGGGGCCCCTTTTTCTTTTTTTTCTGTTACATTGTGTATAAATTTTATGACCCAAAGAAGCTCCTCTCCCCAAGATAGAAAGAAATTTTTCCAGTTTCCCAGCAGCTATTTCTGATTCTAGAACAAGGAAAAAATTTTTCCCTTTTTTCTGTATTTAACTTGCTATTTCAAATTTTTTTTAATCTTATTATTCATTTTTGTTTTAACCCTTTTAGGGGCCTTTGAACCCCGTTACCATTTTTTTTTTTAGAGTTTTTGGTTTCAACATACAATGGTCAAACCCCGGGAAACCCAAATTAAAATTGTATTTTTTTAGGACCCCCCGTATTTTTATACACCTATAAAGCAGGGACTGCAGTATTGCTTTATTCCCCCAATAGGTGACCTTTCTTTTTGTGTTTAGCAATACAAATGGGTGTCCAGTAATTTAAAAAAAATTGGGTTTTTTTTTGGGAAAAAAGGCCAAACCCCCGGGCCCTTAGGTTTTGGGCTGGGTTTTTTGCAGCTCAAATTTTTAAAAAGTAAATGGGGAAAAACTTTCCCCTATCCTAAACAAGCATTATGGGGAAAGGGCTGAGAAGTTGAGCCCCTTTATTTTGTAACAATTTTCCCCAAAATTTCTTCTGACTCACTGATCCTTTAAAAAGCAAAAAAGGGTATTACCCAAACCAGTTTTCAATCTCTGCATTCAGCTGTTTCGGCTTTTTGCCTTTGCCATAATGCCTTGTGATATGCGATGCTTTAGTGGGGCAAAAAAGAAAAATCACAAAAACTCCACACACCTATATGGTGCCTCCACAAGAAAGAGATTTTCCCCTTTCTGACCACTAAATTGCCCCCACCCACCAGCCAGAAATCGCCCCTGCTCTACACTGAGAGGAGCAAAACCATGAAACACCCTTATGCAGATGGGTGATACGGCCTTGGAAATTTTAATCCCTTTTGTTTTTTAAAGGTTAATGAGTCAAAAGAAAATTTGGGGTTTTTTTACTTTCCATTACCCCTTTCCCCCACAATGCCTTGTGAAATTTAAAGTGGAGGGCAAAAAGGCAATCCAAAACCCCCACACCCCTATAGGGGTGCTCTTTTTTTGAGCCACTCATAGGGCCCCAAAACCCCTCATGAAACGGGGGGGACTTTTTAGGAAGACCGCCCCAATCCTTTTTCAAATCCGGACACCCCCTTTGAGATAAATCAAAAGCTTAAATGAGAAAAAACCTTAATTCCCCTTGGGTTCCCTGTTTCGACCCCTAAAGTTGTAATTTTGGGGAAAAGGAAGAAAAAAAGTCCCCAGGGGTGCTAAAAATGGGTTTTATGGACTGTAGATACCAAAATTTGAAAAAACGGGGTAAAAAGTAAAATTTTAATGATGAAATTAAATTTGAAATATCATTGCATCAACATTAGTTTCTATTTGGTAAAAATTTTTTGCCTTTCCATGCCCAAAAAAAAAAAATTTGTTTAACCCTTTTTAAAAAGAAAATTTGGGTCCTAAAGGCACTTCGAGGGCTCTCGGGGTTTACAATGATTTTTTTTTTTTTGTCCCTGGGAAAGGGAAAAAAAAACTTTTCTCCGGGAAAGGGAAAGAAAGATACTGTAACCCCACATGCCGCTTTTTCATTGATGATTGACAACAACAATGCCCAGGGGGCCCAAACAGCATTTTTTAAAGGGGGGAAAGGCGGGAAAACAAAAAAAATAGCACAACTTATAAAAATTCAGGGGTTTTGTGAATTTAGGATGCTCAAATTTTGCAGATAAAATAAATGGTCCCTTTATCAAACAAATTTTTAAATTGGTTCAGGACGACCATTGTATTTTTGAGACCAAACCTCTATGGAAAACAGTAACGGGTTTTTTAAACCCCTTAAAACCAAAAAAAAATTTCAAAATGAAGTTTAAAATAAAGGGTTACCAAAGAATAACCATTAAATAACCACACTCCCAAAAACAAACTTCCCATACCTTGATGAAGCCCAAATTTGGAAAAGGGGCCCCCTTCACCTTCCCAAGGGAAAATCCGGGCTTTCCTTTCCCAAAATTGTAAAGCTAAAAAAAAGGGATGTGAACAGGGACCTACGGGACCACCAGCCCAATGCATGCACCTCACTAATACATTTTAAAGGCAATAAAACCCCCCTTTGCGTAACCCAAAATTCCAAGGTTAAAAAAAGGGGGGCTTTTAAAGACCCGCCAACCTCCCCATGACCTACTAAACATGAAGAATCGTAAACATGCCGGGGCCTTTAACCGTATGAATCAAACTGAAATCCACTGAAAGGGAACCCTAAAAGGGGAAAACTCCCGGCCCGTTTTATCCACACGGGAAACTTAAGAGAAAAGGGCTATAGACCGCCAATTACTGCTCGCCCATTTAAAAACATATAAAAAACAGTACGGGGGAAAATGTAGTACTGCCCCCGTACTGAAAGAGAGGTGCTATAGCCCCCCCAATCACAGCATGCACCTCACTAAAAAACATTAAAGCAGTACAGGACATGTATCCCCCGCACGTACTGTAAGAGAGGTGCTATAAAAACCCCGCCAACCCCCAACTGCAGGCCCTAAAAAGAAAAAAAATAAGAGGTTTTTTTACAAAGTAAAAAAAAAATTCCCATGAAAAAAATTGGGTCTGAGCCCAAGTGCCCTGGGTATTGAAATCTTTGAAAACCCAAACACTCGCCCATACAATGCCCCGGGAAAGATCATTAAAAATTTTTCAAAATATTGTACCTGAGGCCAGGGAAAACTAGAGGGAGGCGTGAAATGTTTGCAATTTTGAGGCAGGATTGTGACCACAAAAAAATTTGTATTTTTTTTTGAAAATTAATACTGTTGTTTTTTTTATTTTATGTACGATTATTTGGTCATTTGTTTTATACCGAAATTTTATTCCGCCCCGGGGGGTTATGGTGGTATTGTATAAAAATATTTTATTTAGATACAGTATTCTTTTTCCCAATGCTGTATTTTGGTGGCAGCTTTTAAATAACTTTGATATTTTAGGGCATCTATATGAAAGTTTTTATTTAACCAACATATGGCACGTTTTTTGGGCCCATAAAGAGGCATTTTACTTCTTCAAAGCAAGCCGGGGCCTTACTGCAAATTCCCCCTTGTTAAAAGGAACATAAAAAAAAAAAAAGAAAATTAGGGGCCCCCTTCATTTTAAGTTTTTTGGGCACCGGGTTTGTTGGTTTTTCCATCAGGTGAAACCTTTAAAAAATGTACCCAATGGTTGGGGGTGGATGTGGGCCCTAAAGGGATCTTTTAAGGGGGACATGTATTCCAAAATAACCCAAGCTTTTTTTATTTCCAAAAATATAAAACCTTTTTGGGCCCAAAATGTAGGCCATGGTGCCCTAGAACCAGTTCTAAATATTTTAAGGTAGTGTAGAAAGTGTCAGGAAAAGAAAAACCTGTTCTACTACGGGTCATAGATTTTGGTCATTGTAGTGCCCAAAAACGAAAAACTCATTTAAAACCCCTTATAACTTCGTCTGGGGTGTTCCCCCAGCATTTAAAGCAAACCCCGTTTACCGTCCTTCCCCGTCAAAAATGTGTAGAAACATAAAAGGTTTTTGGGGCGGCACGCATCCCGAACGCCCCCTAATCTTGGGTTTCATTTTCCCCCCGGGGGTGTGGGGAACGCCCTTTAATTTCACCTAATTTTGGAGTGCGCCTTCTCATAAAACAGTAGAACAATTCTGCTCCAGTTTTTTGGTTGCGCTAACCGAAAAATAGACGCATTTTTTCGGGAACCCGCGGACTTTGTGATGTCCCCAAGAAGTTTTTGGAGGCAACTCTTGGGGGGTATTTCACCACAAAACCCTATGATTCTACACATATATGACTGGAGGGCAGCAAAAACTTTGGCGCATTTTACTGCTGGAAAAAGGCAGTATAGGGGTTTTAAGTGTTTTACCTAGCCGAAATTTTCGTAGTGGAACTACAATAAACCAAATCCCAAAAGACCCGCATTTGAACTGGTTCTACATTTCTGCCACCCTTTTTACACTGCTTTACAAAACCCATTTAGAAATTGCCCTTTGTTTCCTACATAATATAAATTTCCTAATTGGGAAAATATTAAATAGAGCAAACCAAAACCCAATTTGACTGTGATTTTCCTATAGATGGGGAATTTCCCCAGCCCAAACCCACTGTGGTAACCTTGGAATAATTTTTTTCAAGGGATCCAAATTTAAAATAATAACATGAATAAGGGGAAACCCAAAAAAGTAAAAGGGGGTCCCGGGTGGGAAAACCCTTTTGGGGAAAATTTTAATTTGGTTAAAAATTGGGAAAAAAACCCCTTTTCCCCCGGGGGGAAAAAAAGTATGGTCAATTTGGGAACTAAGGGAAGAAGTATTGGTTTGAAAGGGAACTGCTGGGGAAGTGTATTGGGGGGATGGAAACTGCTGGGGAAACGTATTTTTGGGTTTGATGGGAAACCGGGATAGGTTTTAAATGGAAACGTATTGGGCAGAAAGGAATCTATAAAAGGGGGGATGTAGGTTTTGATTGGGAAAATGCCTGGGGAAAAATTGGTTTTGGTTTGATTTGGGTACTGGGGTTTGGGGAAAAAATTGGGGTTTTGGTTTGATGGATACCCGCTTTTTAAAATTTTATGGTTAGATGAAAACTGCTGGGGAAACGAATTTGGTTTTGATGGAAACTGCTGGGGGAAAAAGTATGGTTAAAAGGAAACTGCTGGGGGAAACATATGGTTTTTAAAGGATACTGCTGGGGAAAAAGTATGGTTTTGAAAGGATACTGGGGTGGGGAAACGGGATGGTAAAATGGAAAACCCCCTGGGGAAAAAGAAAAGGTTTAATGGAAAAACTGCTGGGAAAATTAAGGTTAGATGAAACTGCTGGGAAAAATTGGAAAGGTTAGATGGAAACTGCTGGGGTAAACTATGGGTTTTGGAATCTAAAGGGAAGATGTAAAAGTCTATGGAAAATACAGGAAAAATGTAGGGGTTTGATGGTACCTGGGGAAACGTATGGGGTTTGATGGGGAAACTATAGGGGAAAATGTATGTCATATGGGAAAAAATAAAAGGAAAAAGTATTTTTTTAGATGGAAACTGCTGGGGAAAAGTTTTGGTCAATTTTGGGGGAAATAAAAGGGGAAAATGGGAATGGTTAGAAAAGGACCTTGTCTTGGAAAAAAAAAAACTGATTTCCAAAATTAAAAAAAGGGGAAAAAAACCCTTTAAAACCCATTTAGCCCAATGTTTGGGGGAAATTTAAAACTAAAAGGACGGGTTCCTTTAAAAAATTTTGTTTTAAGTCCCTTTAAACCCCGAAAAAACCAGAAAAAAAAATAAAAACCAAACTATTCTCTCCATGTCACAAGCGAGACAAAAAAAACGTAAAATAACTCCAGCATGAGGATCTCTTTCAAACTGCCTCCCCACACCTCAGCTGCCTGTAGTCCTGTAAACATGGAGGGAAATGAATTTTACATTTAAGAGAATTCGTTATCTGTCATAACTACTATTTATGTTTATTATAGCTATTTATATGTGTTCACTGACTTGACGAAATGGTCAGCTCACCCCAACATAGTCCAGCATTATGGTATAATCAGCACGCCTCTCCCCAAAAGCCTCGGGCACGATCCAAACGATACTTGCAAAACACTGTAGAAGCAGCGATAACCACCAATCCAAAAAATGCAGTAAAAATTCAGTCCTTTTATTGAAGAAGCATAAAACTTACAGACAATGCAAGCAATCCCATAGGCAAACCAGGACCTCACACCGTCGGAAACAGCTGACGCGTTTCGGGTGTAAGCACACCCTTAATCAATGATTAAGGGTGTGCTTTTCACCCGAAACGCGTCAGCTGTTTCCCACGTTGTGAAGTCCTGGTTTTGCCTATGGGATTGCTTGCATTGTCTGTAAGTTTTATGCTTCTTCAATAAAAGGACTGAATTTTTACTGCATTTTTTGGATTGGTGGTTATCGCTGCTTCTACAGTGTTTTGCAAGTATTGTTCACTGACTTGACATTAACAGGTTATTAAATGACGATGGATAAACAATTCTCATTAAGCAGGGCCACTAAGGAAACCCGCTGCAATCATGACAACCCGTGCTACTATTACACGGTAGTCCCCCGGGGTCGATTGCAAGGTCTTAACAATCGACTTTTAGGCCTTAACAACCGACTGGAGTCCCGGAGTCGATTGCTAACTCTTACAACTGACTTGTCTTGAAGGCCTTAACAACCGGCTTAACGACTGTTAGCGACTTCACAACGCAGTAAATTATGTGTCCCCCAGTGAAGGTAAAAGGGTCCCCCAGAAGTTTTTACGTCCCCCCAGTATGGTTAATATACTTTATAAAGTCCCCGGTAGGTAAAGGGTGTAGTTTTACAAAAGTCCCCCCAGCCGGTAAAAGGCATTTTATGGATCCCCCAGAGGTAATAGGCAGTTTTTTTATCCCCCCAGCCGGATAAGGGGCAGGGAAGGATCCCCCCAGCAGGGAATAAGGGAGGTTATGATCCCCCTGTAGGTAATAGGCATTATGGATCCCCCCCGTAGGTATAGGGAATTAGGATCCCCCCGGTATATTTCAGGGTTTTTATCCCCAGCAGGTATATGGGCAGGGTTTTGGATCCCCCATAGTATATAGGGGAGGTTATGGATCCCCCAGCAGAAAATAGGGGGGATTAAAGGTCCCCCAGCAAAAGGATAAATAGAAACTTAAAAAGGGGCCCCACACCGTTAAAATAGGTAGCTTAAATTGGCCTCAAAGCACATATTTAGGTAGATTAAAGTCCTCCTCACGTATAAAAGTAAAATAAAAGCCCCCCCCTCCCAACATAAAGACATTAAAATAATAGACCCCCTCCCTGCACATATAACAGTAGATAATAGCCCATCCCCCCCCGCCATATAACAGAAGAAATAGCCCCCCCCCTGCACAAACATAGATAATACCCCCCCCCTCCCTGCCATATACGTAGATAATACCCCCCTCCCTCACATATAACAATATAAATAGCCCCTCCCTGGCACATATAACAGTAGATAAAGGCCCCCCTCCCTGCACATATAACAAAAAAAAGACCCCTCCCGGCACAATAACAGAAAAAATACCCCCCTCCCCACATATAACATAGATAATGCCCCCCCTCCCTGCACATATAACAATAGATAATAAGCCCCCCCCCCCCTCCTCACAATAAAAAAAATAATAGCCCCCCCCCCCGCCACATATAACAAGTAATTAAAAGCCCCCCCCCCGGCACATATTAAAAAGGAAAATAATAGGCCCCCGCCAAATAACATTTTAAAAAAAAGCCCCCCTCCCCCGCACATATTTTCAATAAAAAGGCCCCCCCCGCACATATAACACAAAAAAAGGCCCCCTCCCTGCAATTATAACTTGATAAAGGCCCCCCCCCCAAAAAAACAGTTTAAAATAATACCCCCCTCCCCACATATAACAATAGATAATAGGCCCATCCCTGAATAAAACAGAATAAATAAAGCACCCCCCCTGCACATAAAACATAAATAATACCCCCCTCCCCTGCACATTATAACATAAAAATACCCCCCTGCACATATAACAATAGATAATATCCCCCCTGCACATAAACGTAATAATACCCCCCCCCGCACTATAACAGTAGATAAAAGCTTTCCCCCCCCTGCACATAAACATAGATAAAGCCTCCGCACATATAACAAAAAGAATATACCCCCCCCCTGCACATATAACAGTAGATAATAAACCCCCCCCTCCCTGCACAATAACATAGATTTAATACTTCCCTTCCTCACATAAAACAGTAGATAAAAAGCCCCCCTCCCCCCGCACATATAAAAAATAATAATAGCCCCCCCTCCCTGCACAGATACCAATAGATAAAAGCCCCCCCTTTCCGCACAATTAAAAAAATAGATAATAGCCCCCCCTGCACATATAACAAAAAAAATCCCCCCCCCTGCACAAATAACAGTAATAAAACCCCCCCTCCCTGCAATATAACATAATAATACCCCCCTCCCGCACATATAACAGTAAAAAACCCCCCCTCCCTGCCAATATAAGTAGAAAAATACCCCCCCTCCCCTCACATATAAACAGTAGAAAAAAGCTCCCCTCCCTGCACATAAACATGATTAATACCCCCCCCCTGCCAATGACAGTAGAAATAGCCCCCCCCCTCCCTGCACATATAACATAGATAATAACCCTCCCTGCAAATTAAAAAAGTAGATAATAGCCACCCGCACATATTTAAAAGAGATAATACGGCCCCCCCCCCTGCACCATATAAAAAATAGATATTGCCCCCCCCACCCCCCCCCCACCAATAACAAAGATAATACCCCCCCCCTGCACATATAACAAGATAATAGCCCCCCTCCCTGCACATATAACAGTAAAATAATCCCCCCCCCTGCCCCATAAGAATAATAGCCCCCCCTCCTGCACATATAAAAAATAGAAAAATAGCCCCCTCCCCGCACATATAACAATAAATTAATAACCCCCCTCCCGCACATAAACAATAATAATAGCCCCCCCCCTGCACAAAACATTAATAAAGCCCCCCCCCTGCACATAAACAATAGATAATACCCCCCTCCCTGCACATATAACAATAGATAAATAGCCCCCCCTGCACATATTTAAAAGAAAAATACCCCCCCTGAAAAAAAAACTACATAATACCCCCCCCCCCTGCACATATAACAATAGATAATAGCCCCTCCCCCACAAAAATTATTAACCCGTAAAAAATTTAAAGGGGCCCCCTTTTTTCACCCCAAAATTTTAACAAAATAAAAATAAAAACCCCCCCCCCCCTTCCCTCACAAAAAAATTGCAAATTTTAATAAAATAAAAACCCCCCCCCCTGCCCCCCACATAAAAAAAAGTAAAAAAATACACCCCCCTTCCCCGCAATAACAGTAAAAAATTTTATGCCCCCCCCCCTTTTCGCAAACCATTTAAAAAAAAACAATAGAAAACCCCCCCCCTCACATATAAAAAACATTTAAAATTTAAAAATAGAAACCCCCCTCCCCCCCACATAATAAACAGTAAATAAAATAAACCCCCCCCCCTCCCCCCACATATAACAAATTTTTAAAATAATAGATTCCCTCCCCACATAATAAAAAAATTTAAGAAAAATACCCCCCCCCCCCCCCCTCCCTGCCAAAAATACACAAAAAATAATATACCCCCTCCTGCAAAATACCCGAAACAGGGGCCAAAAAAAAAGCCCCCCTCCCTGACATATAACAGTAAAATAAAAACCCCCCCCCTCCCTGAAAAACCCCCAACATAAAATTAACCCCCCCCCCCCTTTTTACAGAGCCCCCTCCCCTCCCGGCACATATTTAACAATAGATTTTAAAGCCCCCCCCCCCGCAAACCCAATAACAGTAGATTAAGCCCCCCTCCCTGCACCCTAAACGTAGATAAAAAGCCCCCCTCCCTGCACTATAAAAGTAATAATAACCCCCCCCCTCCCTCACTTTTAATAAATAAATAATAGCCCCCCCCCTGCACATATAACAAAAAAAAAGCATCCCCCCTGCACATAAAAACAAAATAAAATAGCCCCCCTCCAACCAAAAAAAACCCCAACAAAAATAGGCCCCCCCCCTCCCTGCAAAATATGAAGTAGAAAAAGCCCCCTCCCTGCACATTAACAATAGATAAAGCCCCTCCCCCCATATAACAATAGAAAAAAAGCCCCCCCTCCCTGACTAAACAAAAAATAGCCCCCCTCCCTGCACAATTTTAAAATAGATAAACCCCCCCCCCCTGCACAATAACAATAGATAATAGCCCCCCCCTGCACAAAAAACAAAAGATAAAACCCCTCCCTGCACAAAACAGTAGATAATAGCCCCCCTCCCTGCACATATAAAAATAATAGCCCCCCCTCCTCACAAAAAAAACAGTAAAATAATAGCCCCTCCCTGCACATTGAATTTGATTAAACCCCCCTCCCTGCACATATAAACAATAGATAATACCCCTCCCTCCATATAACAAAACTAATAGCCCCCTCCCTTCACAATAAACAATAGATAATAGCCCCCCCCCCCGCACAATGACAGTAGAAAAAGCCCCCCTCCCCGCACATAAAAACAGTAGAAAAAAGCCCCCTCCCCGCACATATGAACATAGAAATACCCCCCCCCCTGCACAATTTAAACAAAAATAATAGCCCCCCCTAACATATAAAATAGATTAATAGCCCCCCCTTACAATAACAGTAGATAAATAGCTCCCCTCCCTGCACATAAACAGAAAAAACCCCCCTCCCTCACATATAAACAAAAATAATAGCCCCCCCCCCTGCAACATAATAAAAATAGATAATAAACCCCCCCCCCACATTACAGTAAAAATACCCCCCTCCCTGCACATAAAAACAAATGATAAAAAAGCCCCCAAACCCCCGCCATATAACAATAATAATAGCCCCCCTCCCTGCACATAAACATAGATAATAGCCCCCATCCCCCACAAAAAAAACCCGAAGATAATAGCCCCCCCCCTCCCCGCACATATAACAGAAAATAATACCCCCTCCCCCTGACATCAAAAAACATAAAAAACCCTCCCCCCCCGACATATAACAAAAGATAAAAGCCCCCCCTCCCCGCACATAATAACCAGTTAGATAAAGCCCCCCCCCCAGCCCAATTTAACAGTAGATAAAATAGCTTCCCCTCCCCTGCAAAATATGACAGTAGATAATAAAAACCCCCCCCCGAAAAATATAACGTAAAAAATGCCCCCCCCCTGCCATATGAAGTAAAATAGCCCCCCTCCCTGCCATATAACAATAGATAAACCCTCCCCCGCACAATAAAAAGTAATAAATACCCCCCTCCCGCAAAAATAAAAAAATAATAATTAGCCCCCCTCCCTGCACATATAACAGTAAAAAAAAGCCCCCCTCCCGCACATATGAAAAGTAGATAATACCCCCCCTCACAAATAACAGTAGAAAAAATTTTCCCCCCCCCTCACATAAACAGTAGAAAAAAGCCCCCTCCCAGCAAATATAAAAATAGATAATAGCCCCCCCCTCCTGCACATATAACAGTAAAAAATAAAACCCCCCCCCCCCCGCACATAAAAACAATAGAAATAGCCCCCCCCCCTGCACAATACATAAGATAAACCCCCCTCCCTTCACATATAACATAATAAACCCCCCCTGCACATAAAACACAAAAAAACCCCCCCCGCACAATAAATAGAAAAAACCCCCCTCCCTGCACAATAAAAGAAAATAATAAGCCCCCCCTGAAAAAACTAGATAAACCCCCCCCTACATAAACAATAAAATTAATACCCCTCCCTGCACATATAACAATAGAAATAACCCCCCTTTCCCCCTCAATATTAAAACAAGATAATAACCCCCCTCCTGCACATATAACAAATATACCCCCCAACCCCCCCAAAAAACAAAAGATAAAAACCCCCCCCCTCACATAAACAAAAAAAATAAGCCCCCCCTGCACATTAAAATAATAAACCCCCCGCACAATATTTAAAATTAAAAATTGCCCCCCTCCCCACACATAACATTAAAAAATACCCCCCCCCTCACATATAACAGAAGAAATACCCCCCCCCTCCCCACAATAAAAATAATAATAGGGCCCCCCCCCCCTGCCATAAACAGAAAAATAGCCCCCTCCCCTGCAATAATAACAGTAGATAATAGGCCCCCGCCCTGCACATATACCAGTAGATAATAGCCCCCCTCCCTGCACACATAATAATAAACCCCCCCCGACATTAAACAAAGAAAAGCCCCCCCCCCGCACATATAACATAGATTTAAAATGCCCCCCTCCCTGCAATATAACAGTAAATAAAGCCCCCCCCCCCTGCACAAATAACAGAGACATAGCCCCCCCTGCACAAAACAGTAGATAATACCCCCCCTCCTGCAAATATAACCAGTAGAAAAATTTCCCCCTCCCGAAAATAACATTAATACCCCCCCCCCTGCACAAAAAAAGTAGAAAAGCCCCCCTCCCGCACATAAACATTTAAAAAATAGGGCCCCCCCCCTTTCACATATAACAGAAAATAATTCCCCCCCCAATATAACAAATTTGAAATACCCCCCCTCCCCCATAGCATAGATAAAGCCCCCCCCCCCAATATAAAAGGGAAAAACCCCCTTCAACATAAAACTAATAATACATCCCCCCCGACATATAAAAACAAAGAAAAACCCCCCCCCTTTTGGAAAAAAAATAAAACAAAAAGATAAAGCCCCTCCCCCCCTGCCAATTTTAAATTTTAAAAAAGCCCCCCCCCTGCACATATAACCCAAAAAAAATAGCACCCCCCCTGCACAAAAACAATAGATAATACCCCCCTCCCTGCCAATAAAATAGATAATACCCCCCTTTGACAATGAAGAAGTAAAGCCCCCCTGACAAAAACGTAAGTATTTCAAAACCCCCCCCCTCACATAAACATAGATTAGCCCCCCTCCCCACATATGAAATAGTATACCCTCCCCTCACATATAACAGTAAAAATTAGCCCCCCCTCCCCAAAACAATGATAAATACCCCCCCCCCCTGACACAATTTAAAAAAAAAAAGTAATACCCCCCCCCTCCCACATATACAAAATAATCTTTTTGCCCCCCTCCCTGAAACATATGAAAAAGATAAAACCCCCTCCCCCCAAAAATTAAAATTGATAAAAGTCCCTCCCTGAAAATAAAACCGGGAAAAAAACCCCCCCTCCATTTAAAATAAATTAATACCCCCCTCCCCCACATTATACTAAATAATTTCCCCTTGCACAATAAAGTAATAAAGCCCCCCCCCTTTAATTAACAGTAATACAAACCCCCCCTGCACATAAAAAATAAAATTTAAAAGCCCCCCCCCCAATATAAACAAGATAAACCCCCCCTTTTGCCATATAAAATTTTGTAATAGCCCCTCCCTGAATAAACAGTAGAATAATTTTCCCCCCCCCACATTTTAAAAAAAAATAATAATAAAATCCCTGAATATTAAAATAGAAAAAAATAACCCCCCTTGAATATAACAATAGAAATACCCCCCCCCCGAAATACAGTGATTTTAAAATGTTTCCCCGACAAATAAAATAGAAATAGCCTTTCTTGCAAAAAAACAAAGGAAATTTCCCCCCCTCCCTCACATAAAAACATAGTTAAAAAGCCCCCCCTCCCTGCCATTAAAAAATATAGCCTCTCCCCGAATATAAAATAATAAAGGTTTTGAAAAAAAAAAAGATTAAAGGGCCCCAATGGAAAAGAGTTTAAAAGAATAACCTGCCCCCAATTAACCCTTGCCTCGGTCCCCCCGGGTGTGCTTGGGGGCCCGGTTTTTTTTTCAGGGTGACTAAGGCCGCCGGGGAATAAGCCAAAACCGCCCCGTTTTAATGGCGGCACAAGGATCCTCCGGGAAAAATATTTCCCGGAAATTCTTCCCCAAACATTAAATGTATGTCGTCCGGGGGGTGGGCACATAAAAATTAGTGCCAAAGCTCGGTCGGGGAAGTTCCCTAAGCCCCATACCGAATTAAGGGCGGTATGACTAGAACCCCTAACGCCCCGGGGGGCGAATAGGGGGGGGGGGATAAAAAAAGAGGGGGGGTAAACTACCGGGGTAAAGGGGTAGCAGTGTTTTCCCCTAATGCCGCTCCCCCCGCCGGCATGAACTTTAAAGTTAAATGGTGGGGGGGAAAGGTGGGGGGGGGGGCAACTCCCCCCCAAAAGGGGGGGGAAAAGGGCAGGGGGTCACCGGTGTTAGTAGGAGACAAAACGCCCGGGGTGTCCCCTTTTGTTACTTTGGGGGGTTGTGTTGGGGGGGGGGGGGGGGGGGGGGGGGGGGGGGGGTTTAGGGTGAGGGGAATATTATTTGGGGGGGTGAGGCAGAGGCTGGGAGGGAGAGACAGAAAGGAGGAGGCCGATGGGGGAGGTGGAGGGGGAGTAAGTTGTTTTTATTTTATTAAAATGTTTGGGAAATAGATATGTGGGGTATAAAATATTGAAATAGTATTTTGTAAAATATGTAATTATAATATGTGTAACCCCCCCTATCCCTCCTTTACTCCCCCTTTAAAAAGCCGCCAAGCCCCCAAGCCCCATTCCCCCCCATTAAGTTGCCCATACCCCCAATGCCTCCTAACCCCCATAGCCTGCCTATACCCCCCCTATGCCTCCATGCCCCCAAAATGCCCCCCTATAGCCCCCATATGGTTTTTTCCCGCCTTCCAAAAACAGCCCCCCCTATAATCCTTTCCCCCGCCTATACCCCCCCCATATCCTGCCGCCTAACAGCCCCCATAGCCTGCCTCCTATACACCCCCCTAATGCCCGCCTGCCTATACACCCCCTATTCCTTTTTCCTATACGCCCCCTATCTGCCCTGCCTGCCTATACCCCCCTATCTCCTGCTTGCCCCTATACAGCCCCCCATCCCTGCTTGCCTGCCTATACAGCCCCCATTGCCCCGCCTGCCCAACACCCCCCCCGCCTTTCCTGCCATAAGCCCCCTATACCTGCCCCTATACAGCCCCCATTATGCCTGGGCCCGTAACCCCAGCCCCCCCATAAAATGCCTGCCGTTTAAATTTCCCCGCCCCCCAAACCTCCGGTCTACTTATAGGGGCCCCTTTAGCACCTAAACCCTACCTAAAGGGCCCCATACCACCTAACCCCCTCTACCCCGTATGGCTCCCTATACTACCTAAACCCCCCCTGCCTATAAGGGGGGCTCTATTGGGGACCTAAACCTTGCCTATTTGGGGCCCCATAATCCATCTAAGCCCCCCGCCTAAATGCACCCCCAAAAAGCCAGGGGCAGGTGCGGAAAAGTCAGGATTCAAAAATTTTGTGTCTAAATCGCGGGGCAAGTGGCGGGGGGATGTCACAAGATGGCGGCGACCGGAGCAGAAAAAAGAGAAATCAACGACTGGCAAGAGACGTCACCTTAGTCAAAGATGTAACTGCACTGTAACATTAAAAGTCGCACAGCTTGTACCTGCGTCTACCACAAAATGGGCCTGTAAAGTGGTTAATACATCTGCAAGCTGGTACCTGCTGTCTACCCTAAGGTCACTGTAGGCGGTTTTTTACGTCTGCAAACCTGTGTCACTGGTGTCTACCACTATATTTCACGTATGGGGTTTAATACATCTGCAGAGCCCTTTTCCACTATTATATACCCCTTAAAAGGGCATATATTTTTAAAAATTTTTTATTATTAGACAATATGGGGCTTTGGTACTGATAGAATGTGTAGGGTTATTTCATCACTATTGGTGTAAATTTTTTGGTCGTGTTTTTTGGGGGTATAAACAGTCCTTATGTAATATCGTTTGGTAATTTTGGTTTTGGTATAGTGGATTTGATTGGGAGCAGTATGAGGGATATGTAGGTGAAGGGTATTTGCCCCTTGTATTACTACATTTTCTAACACATGTCCTGGTAATGGTCTGGGCCCAAGGGGGGGGGGGGGCCCCCTCCAAAAATTTGCTATGGGCCCCGGGTTTTTCTATTACCCCCACACGGGCCCATACACTAGGGTGACATAAACCCATGGAAGTAATATAGGATACATCGCAAACTATCAATTTTTTCATGGGCTGAGGACAGAAAATGTAATTCCTGTCTTTTTACAATTTATCCTGAATGGGAAAAAACTAATAAAAAAATGTATCCTGTACCCACTTTTATTTTGATCACTAAATCGGGGTTATGCATTAAATAGCAAATGAATACTGTGGGGAAAATGGAAGAAAAATCACAGAAACAAGGCCAAAAAAAACATAATGAATGAGCAAAATAAAAAATTCCCAGTAAGAGGCAATAAAAACTCCAGTCCAATGAAATGACACAGGGGCAGATACTGATGAACAATCGCTCACACACCTACTATGCTTTAGATGGGCAAATTGATTTACATAAGGGTTTTTTCCACTGCAGTTTTGGGCATTTTTTAAAGCGCTCCAATTAATCCCCCTTTTTACAGCAAGCTTCTTTCAATTTTTTAAATTTTTCAGAAAGGTGTTTCAAGTAAGCAATCAATTACTATGTTTGAAGTCTTGTGATTACAAACATACCAATTGATTACTCACTTTCCAGACAGTTTAGATAAGTGATAGAAGCTTGCTGGTAATACAGGGAGTTTAATTGCAGCGCAGTTAAAGGGGTTGTCTCGCTACAAAGAATAGCTTTCAAAATGTAGGGAACACTAAATTAATTTCCAAATATATTGCGTTGTTCATCTTTTTTTGTTAAGGAGCTACAAGTGATTTTATCACCTTCTGTGCTCTCTCCGGTTCCCCCAGTGACCGAATGTTTACATCTCCTTCCCCTGCTGTTTTTTCTATCTGATAGCAGGGAGTGATGTCATCACACAGGTCTGGGCCAGCAGTGAGAGCTTGTGTGCTATCTGATCTTTCAGACAAAAGACAGTAATTACTCTACTGTTTACATTAGCTCAGGAGCTTCTCAGAGAAGGTCATTTATTTAATCTAGACTAATAAACTAAGTCTGAATACACAGAGCTCTAATGCTAATTACAGACAGCTTGACCAGGAAGTGACAGAGCAAAGCAGCATTATTTCATCCTATGAAACTCTGAGATGAGACAACCTCTTTAAAACTGCACCAAAACTGCGCTGTGTGAAAGCATTTTTGGTGTGTTTTTTTGGCAGAAATGTAGAACATTAATTGCTGTACATTTCTGCACAAAAAAAACCCATCAAAAAAACGCACCAATAAATGCTCCACGTGAAAGCACCCTAACTGCACATTGGATGAGAACCAGTTGAGACCATTATGCAGAAAAGCCACAGTACTATATAGGGCTGATTGCTCAGGTGGAAAAATATTGATAAACAACCACTCACAGCCTACTACCTACGAGGAGGGTGATTGTTATCATTGTAATAACATGTAGCTTATATAGGGGGCAAGCCATATGATTAAAGTTCTCAGTTCTGTTTTCTTGTTTTCCCTTTGAATTCAGGGGCGTGTTTACTGGCTTCTACTTGGCTGCAGTAGAAGTCAGGTCTGTAGCTATAGCAACCAGTGCTGGCAGTCTATCAGGATAGATCAAACAGGTCTGTAGCTAGAGCGACCTTAGGAGCTGATGCAGCCCATACAAGAGGGAATATCTAGGAATAGGTAGGACACTGTTAATGGACACATATTGCAAATTGACTTGTTTTTGCAAGATTTTTTACATAAAAAGTGATCCTTGTAGTGAGACAACCCCTTTAAATGTGGTGTACCATGCTGACTTACAACCAATTAGTGATGCCCTTACTACTCGACTGAGCCGGCCCAGCATATTCCAAGTTCCCAGCAAAAAAAATACTGACCCCCTCTGCTTCTCAGTATTACAGGGCAATACTACATACTGGAAAAAGTATTAATTGATATTTTGTCCAAAATATGTAAGCTCACAACCCGCTACATAAACTACCATGTAAGTATTAGTATTGTTATATGACCTACAAACTATCAATTCTCACTGGGCTGAGCACAGACCTGTAATATCTGGTAGTATACTAACCCCAAAATTTTTTTTAGATATTAATATAGGGGATCCTACAAAAAAGCTACAAAACTAGAACAAATAACCCCTTAACTAAAACATAACTTTTAATAATAAGGTTAAAATATATCAAACAATCACAATACAAAAAGACTAGGTGATACAACAATATAAAAGTGCATTAGGTGATAGACAACTCACTACCTCCCATAGACTCTGTCGTGCTGGACAAATTTCCAAAACTTTTTGGGGTATGAATAAATAAAAATTCCCAAGCCACCCCCACCGCCC
>JAODAL010064970.1:0-18449 GCA_025379985.1 Phyllomedusa bahiana
TTTTGCCCAAATCAACCCATCTTTCGTTTTTGCAGAGGACTATTTGAAATGAAAAGGGCGCTCTGATTGGTTGCTGTGGGCTCTGATTGGTTGCTATGGGCAACAAGGACAGTCTTACACCTAGACGGGTTCATACATGTGGCCCTATGAAACTATTCTAAGGGAAAACTGTGATTTCTATCTGTTTTCTTGCAATTCAAACATCCTTCTGTATGTTATGTTATAGCACATAAGCATATATGGAGTTATGAATTAGTTGTGGAGATACAGTGTCGGACTAGGGTGCCTGGGGCCCACCAGTGGAGTTGATTCTTGAGGCCCACTAGTGGAGTTTTGGGGGCCCCTTCTACAGCTACTCTACATACTGCACTTGCCTCTTGCTTTCTACTTCTCTTTCTCTACCTTTCTCCCTAAAAGGAAGGCCTGGGCCTAGTATTCCCAGTGGCCAACCATGGCCGGGGACTTTCTATATCTCCCCAGTTGGCCAGATCGATACATATAATACTTTAAAACATATAAAACCTCATTATAAAAAATATTGCATCTTGGTTTAAGTCTGCACTATTTTTGAATAGGAATGATAAATCTGCCCCCTCATGGGACAGAAGCCTGGGTTGGATAAAAGCATTGCCCGACATTAAGCTCTCCTGTTTTCACCATGCTTTACACTGCCATAAAAACTCTGAAATTGGTTGTGATATTATTATCTACAGTTATGTGTCTTCTTTAATAAAAAAAAAAAGCCTCTGAGGTACTGGATACACATTCTAATTACAGAGCATAGACTTTGCAGAAGTAGATGGACAACACCACCCACAGTGACACTCTTGTGAGTACATGAAGAGCTTGTACTCTTGTCTCCAAAGCATTTGGACCATCTACTGTATGTATTAGAGACATGGGATTATGTAATGCTTCATTTCTCTTATGGTGGCGCTGCAGGGTCATTGAACATTTGTAGATTGCAACTGATCACTGAGGTTCCTACAAGTAGGACACCCGTCAAACAGATTATTTTGGGTGAACCTTGTCATAAAATTTAATTGTCCAAACCTATGAATGATAGATTGACCCAATGAGTTTTCATTTCATTGTGTCAAGCACTTTCAAGTTGGCATCACTGATCACTGATCACGTATCCACTTGTGAAAGTTGATTTGACCAAAAGAAATCACCCCAGCAGGGGTTTACATAGAAGAGAGGGGGCCCCATAGTATGGATGAAAATGGGCTACACATTATAATGCTGGGTTTTGCCATCCGGGACAGAAGAACCTGGCTTCCCTTGCAGATCCAAGGACCAACTGGACCTTCCCATTACTTGCAAGCAATACAGTTGATGTACCGTACAAATTCTCAACCCCAGATGCAAATGGGGCAAGCCCAACCAGTCTGGGTGCTCCCTCTCCCGAAGGACACTAGAGCAATTGAATGGTTTGTCTATATGGTGTGTGTACCCAAGGTCACCCCACATTGTCATACACCTTCAGCTTAGACTATGGAGAACAAGGTGGATGCCTGAGAGCTCTGGTGTCTTATCTTGAAGGGCAATGACTGAGTCACTAAAGGGTCTGCTATCTCCAGTACATATAAGATCATTGGTAGATCCATCTGAACCTGACAGGATCTGCCGATAGTAATCTAATGTAGACGGAAGCCTTTTATTTTCACCTGCTGACAGAAGATGATATATTAGATGACATATTATTGGATCCAGGAACAATCTCCATTACTGTCTACAAATTCCAATAACCAGGGTCGCAGCTAGGGAATGAACGCTCTGCAGCCCGAGGCGCCCACCTATTAATCCCCTCCAATATAATGTACATTATGAGATAAATAGTTCATCATTATGGGACTTACCAATCATTTCTGAATGAAAAATAGAATTTATGGCAGCCAATATAAAGCATGTTTTATTAATTATTCCTAACATTTTGATGACCCTTCCATTCTCACTGGTTGAGAAAGTGTCCCCATTTTGGCTTATTATGGAGCATCTTCTGTCCCCGTGGACAAATTAGCATGAAATATACCTATTTCCCTGGCTTTACCAAGCAATAACCTCTCAAGGAACATAGTCAACAAAACATTCTCTTAATATAATGTCTCTCGCAAGGAAATATACGCTGTTTATAAGGAGAGTAGATTTTCATGCGACTCTTTATGACCGTTCATTTGCAGACATATGAGGCATTAGTAGAAGGAAACTATTTCCTTATGTTTATATTTACTGGAATAAATGACTGATAAAACATTCCTGCGCTCAGCTCGCGTGCAGTCACAGGCCTAAGAAAATACCTATTAATGAGCATTCCCCACATAAACAGAAAAGGAAAAATCCTCCAGTCAGCCCCAGGGACATAATGACTGCCACAAGCAACCTACGAATGGCCCACACGGTAGCAGAGAAAGCCCCTGGTGGGCCCCTAGGCATGGTGGTCCGGTTAGAATAGCAGGCCTAGGGCTGTTTTTCAGGAAGAAAGGCAGAGAAGAGACAAAGAGCAAGAGGCATGTGCAGTCATGTTCAGAAGCTGTAAGGTGGGCCCTAAGAATCAACTCCACTGGTGGGACCAAGAGTCAACTCCAACTCCACTTATGGGCCTCAAGAATCAACTCCACTGGTGGACCGCAAGAATCAACTCCACTGGAGGGCCCCCAGAATCAACTCCACAGGTGGGCCCCAATAACCAACTCCACTGATCGACCCTAAGAATCAATATCACTGGTGGTCCCCAAGAATCAACTCCACTGGTGGGCTCCAAGAATCAAGTCCACTGGTGGGACCCAAGAATCAACATGACTGGTGGGCTACAAGAATCATCACTGGAGGGCCCCAAGAATCAACTCCACTGGTGGGCCCTAAGAATCAATATCACTGGTGGTCCGCAAGAATCAACTCCACTGATGGGCCCCAGGCACCTGAGTCCGATACTGGTAACAAGGCCCAAGATATAGGACACCCATAGCTGAAAAATTACCAACCTTAAAGAGCTACAATCTAGGATTGAGATTTTTAACCCCAGTCTACCAGAGGATTCCCATGCAGTGCACATGAAGGCCCTGAAAAGTCCACTTTTGTGGTTTTCATAAACTACTTCTTTTTTGACCCAGTTCTTGGAAGAACCAGGAGAGTTGGCAAGTTCACCCAACAGCAAGGTTTTCATCAGGGCCTCAGACTACACTGGTGGTGCAGTGTGACGCAAGATCTCCTGGGCTGCTACCCACCAGTGCTAAGCTGACCCGTTCCTTCTTCCGGTACTGTTCCCTCTAAATATCCCCTTTCTGTCTAGGCCTGTGGTTTTCATAGGAACCAGTCCAGTCTGAGCAGCTGTGAGGAATACATCTCTCAGGCCATAGTAGGCCTGGAAGAAAACCGTCACACCACCCTGCACCACAAAACCCTCCACCACCAAGGAATCGGAAGCTGGAAAAAAGAAAAATTTTAATTGGGTCCATCTGTGGTCTGAATTTACTTTGGGGCCTCTAAACCTGGAGTAATTTAGGGGTCTGAATTTGGGTTTACTAAAATATATTAAGATCTGCTCAGTTATAAGGGTTGAAGTGCGGTTCTTGCTGTTTGGCTGTGAATTTTGGGACAATACGGTAACATCATTTAGGGGGAAATTTAGGAAACCTACCAAATCAATTTGCAGTAAAACCAGTAAGGACCATGATGTCTGAATATACCCTTAGGGCATGTCTCCAAGGCATAGAGCAAATACCGGTCGGATTATCTGTTTTTGTGGCTGTGCACACGGCTGCCGGGAGACGGCTTTTCTCCTCTGTTTGCGGAGAAAAGCCCTCCCCTCTCGCATTGAGATGTTCATGTTCCGCCCGAAAACCGGGCAGAAGAATGAACATGTTCAATATTTTTCGGACCGCCGGCGGTGTAAAAAAGCGTTCGCCAGAAAATCCATAGAGGTCTATTACAGGGCCGCCGTAAGGGCAGTACAGAGGGTACTGCTGTACGGGGCCCGGAGAATGAAAGGGGCCCGCTGCAAGTGGGGTTTATGGGGAAAAGGGGCCCAGATGCTTCAGCTGTATGGGGCCCTGAAATTTCTGATGGCGGCCCTGGTCTATTATAAGGCTTGACAGCGAGTTTACAGACAGCTTTCAAAACCGAAAACCGTCTGTAAAACCGTCCAAAACCCTTGCCATGGGGACAAGCCCTTATACTTTGTACAGTATATAATGTACTATCATGTATTACAATTTCCAAACATGTTAAAGTGATATTTCTAATATATGAACAGTATAAGCTACAAATGTTTTATCGGTGTCAGTTCCATCTCTGGCACCCACAGAGTCCTCGAGAAAGGTGCCCTTGTCCTACTCTGTTCTGCGGGTGCACAAAATAGAGAGGTAGACGCTTATGCCAAAGCCAACTACAAGTGGATTTGCTTGAGACTTTCATTAAAGGGGCACTACCATCAATTTTTTTTTCACATATTGACAAGAAATATAGTGTATGTAGACTTTTGGTTTCAGCTATATGTGACTAGCATGTGTATGTTTTTTTTATTGGGTGCTTATTTTTATATAATTCTTTAAAGTTCTCCTAAGTACATGATTTCCTGGTTTGTGTCTCTGACTTCCCTCTGATAGCGCAGCAGTGAGGACTGTGTGACGGTTTTCTTCCAGGCTTTCTATGGCCTGAGAGATATAAGTATTGTCATCCAGACCAGATATGCAGCGCGCAGAAAGTTGGAACCCGCCAGGGCAGAAAAATATTAACCCATTATCCTTTCATGCATTGCTCTTGTCATTGCCCTCTCTTTCTAGTCTAATCTTATCTATCTGTCGCCAGAGAACAATAGAGCAATCATTATGTCATTACCTACTATTTGTAATGAGACTAAACAGAGATAAGCAACAGCAGCAGTTAAGTTTTATCCCTGTACTATCACCACTAGAAAAGGACAAGATTTTATACGTCATTTTTTAATTGCACAGGACTGCCGAATTAAAAAAAAAAGCTGCCTAAAATTCTTAAAAAAATTGTTTTCCAAGAAATTTTGGTTTTAACAATAATACTCCTTACTGATGGTAGCATCCCTTTACGATTGATAGAGAGCGTCGTATATGTGCGGCGACCTCTCCGTTCTGTGCAGCCGCAGCACAGAGGATGACAGGAGCCCGTTCTTATCTGTGGTTCCTGGAGGTGGGACTAGCACCTATAAGGGATATATAACCCTATATATCACAGAGCTCAGCTTCTCTCCTCTATCATATAACCCTATATATTACAGAGCTCAGCTCCTCTCCTCTATCATATAACCCTATATATCACAGAACTCAGCTTCTCTCCTCTATCATATAACCCTATATATCACAGAGCTCAGCTTCTCTCCTCTATCATATAACCCTATATATCACAGAGCTCAGCTCCTCTCCTCTATCATATAACCCTATATATCACAGAGCTCAGCTTCTCTCCTTTATCATATAACACTATATATGACAGAGCTCAGCTCCTCTCGTCTATCATATAACCCTATATATCACAGAGCTCAGCTTATTTCCTCTATCATATAACCCTATATATCACAGAGCTCAGCTCCTCTATCATATAACCCTATATATCACAGAGCTCAGCTCCTCTCGTCTATCATATAACCCTATATATCACAGAGCTCAACGTCTCTCCCTCTATCACATAACCCTATATATCACATAGCTCAGCTTCTCTCCTCTATCATATAGCCCTATATATCACAGAGCTCAGCTCCTCTCCTCTATCATATAACCCTATATATCACAGAGCTCAGCTTCTCTCCTCTATCATATAACCCTATATATCACAGAGCTCAGCTTCTCTTCTCTATCATATAACCCTATATATCACAGTGCTCAGCTTCTCTCCTCTATCATATAACCCTATATATCACAGAGCTCAGCTCCTCTCCCTCTATCATATAACCCTATATATCACAGAGCTCCTCTCCTCTATCATATAACCTTATATATCACAGAGCTCAGCTCCTCTCCCTCTATCAAATAACCCTATATATCACAGAGCTCAGCTCCTCTCCTCTATCATATAACCCTATATCACAGAGTTCAGCTTCTCTCCTCTATCATGTAGCCGTATATATCACAGAGCTCAGCATCTCTTCTCTATCACATAACCCTATATATCACAGAGCTCAGCTCCTCTCCCTGTATCATATAACCCTATATATCACAGAGCTCAGCTCCTCTCCTCTATCATATAACCCTATATATCACAGAGCTCACCTTCTGCCTTCTATCATATAACCCTATATATCACAGAGCTAACCTTCTGCCTTCTATCATATAACCCTATATATCACAGAGCTCCGCTCCTCTTCTCTATCATATAACCCTGTATATCACAGAGCTCAGCTTCTCTCCTCTATCAAATAACCCTATATATCCCAGTGCTCATCTCCTCTCTTCTATCATATAATCCTATATATCACAGAGCTCAGCTTCTGCCTTCTATCATATAACCCTATATATCACCAAGCTCCGCTCCTCTTCTCTATCATATACCCCTATATATCACAGTGCTCAGCTCCTCTCCTCTATCATATAACCCTATATATCACAGAGCTCAGCTCCTCTCGTCTATCATATAACCCTATATATCACAGAGCTCAGCTTCTCTCCTCTATCATATAACCCTATATATCACAGAGCTCAGCTCCTCTCGTCTATCATATAACCCTATATATCACAGAGCTCAGCTTATCTCCTCTATCATATAATCCTATATATCACATAGCTCAGCTTCTCTACTCTATCATATAACCCTATATATCACAGAGCTCAGCTTCTCTTCTCTATCATATAACCCTATATATCACAGAGCTCAGCTCCTCTCCTCTATCATATAACCCTATATATCACAGAGCTCAGCTCCTCTCCTCTATCATATAACCCTATATATCACAGAGCTTAGCTTCTCTCCTCTATCATATAACCCTATATATCACAGAGCTCAGCTTCTCTCCTCTATCATATAACCCTATATATCACAGAGCTCAGCTCCTCTCCTCTATCATACAACCCTATATATCACAGAGCTCAGCTTCTCTCCCTCTATCATATAACCCTATATATCACAGAGCTCAGCTTCTCTCCTCTATCACCTAACCCTATATATCACAGAGCTCAGTTTCTCTCCCTCTATCATATAACCCTATATATCACAGAGCTCAGCTTCTCTCCTCTATCATATAACCCTATATATCACAGAACTCAGCTTCTCTTCTATCATATAACCCTATATATCACAGAGCTCAGCTCCTCTCCTCTATCATATAACCCTATATATCACAGAGCTCAGCTCCTCTCTCCTCTATCATATAACCCTATATATCACAGAGCTCAGCTCCTCTCCCTCTATCATATAACCCTATATATCACAGAACTCAGCTCCTCTACTCTATCATATAACCCTATATATCACAGAGCTCAGCTCCTCTCCCTCTATCATATAACCCTATGTATCACAGAGCTCAGCTTCTCTCCTCTATCATATAACCCTATATATCACAGAGCTCAGCTCCTCTCCTCTATCATATAACCCTATATATCACAGGGCTCAGCTTCTCTCCTCTCTCATATAACCCTATATATCACAGAGCTCAGCTTCTCTCCTCTATCATATAACCCTATATATCACAGAGCTCAGCTTCTCTCCGCTATCATATAACCTATATATCAAAGAGCTCAGCTTCTCTCCTCTATCATATAACCCTATATATCACAGAGCTCAGCTTCTCTCCCTCTATCATATAACCCTATATATCACAGAGCTCAGCTTCTCTCCCTCTATCATATAACCCTATATATCACAGAGCTCAGCTTCTCTCCTCTATCATATAACCCTATATATCACAGAGCTCAGCTTCTCTCCTCTATCATATAACCCTATATATCACAGAGCTCAGCTCCTCGCCCTTTATCATTTTCTGTTCTCACATAGGGCAGCATAAACCACCTGACAGGATTCCTATAAATTTCTGCATCAAAACACCACAAGACACCACAACCACTATGTCTATTGTTTAATTTTGATTGTTCCTATGGGAAAAGAATGTAGAAATATTAAAGGTCAAAATAGATTTTAAATGGCAACTTATGGATAAACTAAAGAAATAACAAATAGTCCCAGGGACCTTTTTTGAGATAAAAAAGCAATATTTCTGCAATTTTAAGGCAATTACAATATTTAAAAAAGGTGATATTTAGTTTTAATTATTATGTGTAATTTTTTTTGCTGATCTGTTCAGTTTATACAATTAGTAAAATGTAACTTTCATACGTTTAAAACGTATCAGATAAAAAAACCCCTGCATTGTCTGCTCTCATCCAGCAGGTGGAAGCGTCATCCTCTTGTATATGGGGAAGTCATTGGAGTCGCACTTTGCCTCGTTCGCTACAACCTTAATTCTTGCTATTACATAACATCCCAGATCAATGGCCATGGGCGTAACAAGCATTATTAACAGCGTAAATATTTATCTTTAATTAAGTGAAAAGACGATTATCTGAATGATGCAAAGTTGTTCCATTGTTCTGGAAAAGTTTAGGAACTGTATCACATTTCTCTCTCTTTCTCTACATTGTGCAATAAAGTGTTTTCATTGACCAGCGCCAATGGAGAGGAAAGGCCGTTACTATAAAACAGAACTGCTTAGGAGGCATGCATGAAGGTATATAAGGTTATATAAGGTCATGTATAAAGTTATTTAAAGTTATTATAAGAAGGTAAAAAAGAGCACGAAACTTATTTTTTTTTACTTCAAATGGCAAAAAAAATATTACATAAGAAAACTCTTTCATGTTTCTAAAGGAATTTTTTTCCACCTCCTATTCCCTCTTGTCATCATGTCCACAGACTATATGGTCTGGAGCAGGTGATCCCAACTCCAGTCCTCAAGGCCCACCAACAGGTCATGTTTTCTGGCTTCACTTAGCATTGCACAGGTGATTTAATTATGCTGCACAGGTGACTGAATTATTGTCAGTGCATTCTGGGGGATATCCTGAAAACATGACCTGTTGGTGGGGCGTGAGGACTGGAGTTGGGGAACACTGGCCTAGAGGATTATTTTGGTTTCATTCTCGAGAGCCCCTTCAAGCCTGACTCTGCATAGAATTTTTGTCATGCTGTACAGTGCTCTCCAATCTGTGGCTTACTCTCAGCAGGCTGAAGACCACTACTCCATCAATAGGTGGATGACATGTCTCCAAGACTTCTCCCGTGCTTCCCCCATACTCTGGAACTCACTGTCTCAATACATCAGACTTTCCTTCACTTTCACTAGCTTCAAAAGCAACCTGAAAACCCAACTCTTCAGGACCCTACAACTCACAATAACCCAACTGCCCTACTCCACCCGACAAACATGTCTGCCCTTCACCTTCTGTCTCTTTCCACCTCCTTGTAGATTGAAGCCTTTGTAGGCAGCGTCCTCTCTCACTTTATTCCAGTTGTGTTGCCATTACACTCTATTTGATATATGTTATGTATGTAACCCCCTCGAATGTACAGCAATAAGAGGATGACATGTTGCCAAGATTTCTCCCGTGCTTCCCCCACACTCTGGATCTCACTGCCTCAATACATCAGACTCTCTTCCATTTTCTCTAGCTTCAAAAGCAACCTGAAAACCCATCTCTTCAGAAACGTATAATGCACAATAACCCCACTGCCAATCAACAACCAAACCTGTCTGCCCTTCACCTTCTGTCTCTTTTCCTCCTCCCTTGTAGATTGAAGCCTTTGTGGGCAGGGTCCTCTCTCCCTTTATACCAGTTGTAAGTTTTGCCATTACACTGTATTTGATATATGTTATGTATGTAACCACCTCGATTGTACATCAATAAGAGGATGACATGTGTCCAAGACTTCTCCCGTGCTTCCCCCCCACTCTGGATCTCACTGCCTTAAGACATCAGACTCTCCTCCACTTTCACCAGCTTCAAAAGCAACCTGAAAACCCATTTCTTCAGGAGCCTATAACCCACAATAACCGCACTGCCACCCAACCCCCACAAACATGTCTGCCCCTCACCTTCTGTCTCTTTCCTCCTTCTTGTCGATTGAAGCCTTTCTAGGCAGGGTCCTCTCTCACTTTTTACCAGCTGTAAGTATTGCCATCAGACTTTATTTGACGTGTTATGTCTGTAACCCTCTCGAATGTACAGCGCCCTGGAACTAATGGTGCTTTAAAATAAATCATACTAATGTGATGAACAAGTAATACACAGCGACACATTGGTAAATTTAAAGCCTTCATATCTATAATATAATTGTATCTAAAGACAATAGTGCATTTTGACGTTTTTGAGTGGGATGCAAACACCCTGTACCATCACTATCAGCAGATAAAAGAAGGCTTTCTGTTATACGTACTTAGTTACCTAGCTTATAAAATAAAAAGACAGACCTCCTTCTAGTTCGGCCTATTGAGCTATAGTGTAGATCCAGAGGAAGGAAACAACCCCCCCCCCCCCTCTTGAGGCAGAAGCCAATTGTCTTCATTTTGGAGAAAAAATTCCTTCCCGACTCCAATTTGGTAATCAGAATAAATCCCTGGATCAACGACCCCTCTCCAGGATCCCGGTCACTATAACTTGTTATATTATTACATCTAGAAATGTATCCAGACCCTTCTCCAGAATCCTGGTCACTATAACATGTTCTATTCTTACATCTAGAAATGTATCCAGACCCTTCTCCAGAATCCTGGTCACTATAACATGTTCTATTCTTACATCTAGAAATGTATCCAGACCCTTCTCCAGAATCCTGGTCACTATAACTTTTTTCTATCTTACATCTAGAAATGTATCCAGACCTTCTCCAGAATCCTGGTCACTATAACTTGTTATATTACATCTAGAAATGAATCCAGACCCTTCTCCACAATCCTGGTCACTATAACTTGTTGTATTATTACATCTAGAAATGTCTCCAAACCCTTCTCCAGAATACCGGTCACTCTAACTAGTTATATTATTACATCTATAAATGTATCCAGACCCTTCTCCAGAATCCTGGTCACTAAAAATTGTTATATTATTACATCTAGAAATGTATCCAGACCCTTCTCCAGAATCCCGGTCACTATAACTTGTTTTATTATTACATCTAGAAATGTATCCAGACCCTTCTCCAGAATCCTGGTCACTATAACTTGTTATATTATTACATCTAGAAATGTATCCAGACCCTTCTCCAGAATCCTGGTCACTATAATAACCTGTTACATTATTACATCTAGAAATGTAGCCAGACCATTCACCAGAATCCTGGTCACTGTAACTTGTTTATATTACATCTAGAAATGTATCCAGACCCTTCTCCAGAATCCAGTCACTATAACTTGTTTATTATTACATCTCGAAATGTATCAAGTCCCTTCTCCAGAATCCCTAGTCACTATAACTTGTTATATTATTACATCTAGAAATGTATCCAGACCCTTCTCCAGAATCCCGGTCACTATAACTGTTATATTATTACATCTAGAAATGTAATCCAGACCCTTCTCCAGAATCCTGGTCACTATAACTTGTTATATTATTACACTATAGAAATGCTTCCCGACTCTTTTGAGCTCATTTAAACTTGGTTCATATATGCATTGGAGGTTCTGTTCAGAACCTCCAACGCATGTTCCATTGGGAAAGATGGAAAAAATAGTGCCGCAAGCGGCACTATTTGTTTTTTCTAAGTAATCGACACCACGGCAATAACCTGATGGACCCATTGTGATCGATAGGGACCATTGGCGCCGTTGTTGTCCGTTGTGAACAGAAACTTTTGTTTCTGCTTTCAACTCCGCGAGGGAGGTTCTGAACTAAACCTCTGATGCAGATGTGAACCGAGCCTTAGTGAGTTCATCCTTTACTGATCATTGTGTTATAAAAGGCTTTGCACATTATTATACTGGGAGGGGGCTGAATTGGCTCTAGGTGTGATAATAACATGGACTTGGCTGAAGCAGCTCTAGATGTGATTATAGGATGGGGCGGGAGCAGCTCTGAATGTGACTGTACAGTGGGGGTGAAGTGCTCAGGATGTGATTATACAGAATGGGGTGAAGCAGCTCTTGATTTGATTATGCTTTGGGCGGGAAGTGGCTCTGGATGTGATTATACTTTAAAGGGATTGTCTCACTACAAGGATTGCTGCTTTTGTATGTTAAAGATCTTGCAAAAACATGTAACTTTGCAGTTTGTGTCCATTTAAAGTGTGCTACCTATTCTGAGATATACCCGAGTGTATGGGCTGCATCAGCTCCTCAGGTTGCTATGGCTACAGACCAGTTTGATCCCTCCTGATAGGCTGCCAGCTACAGACCTGGCTTCTACTGCAGCCTAATATAAGCCAGTAAACACGCCACTGAATTCAAAATGAAACCAAGAAAACAGGACAGAGGTAAAATGAATCAATGTAGTGAGACAACCCCTTTAAGGGGGAAGTGACTCTGGATATGATTACACTGTTGGTGTGAGTTGACTGATAATACGAGTGTTGATGGAGCAGCTTTTGATGTGGTTATATGGACTAGAATAAAGAGGCTCTGGATGTGATTATAATGAGGGGAAGGAGGGTTAACCTCTGTATAGGATTATACAGTGGGAGTGAGGCAGCTCTGGATGTGAATATACTGTGAGTGGGGCCTCTGGGTGTGATTGTACTGTGGAAGGTGACTGGATTTTCACCCATGTGCTCAAGAATTTTTACCTCCACCACAAGATAATAAGTTGATCACAGCCGCTCAATTTTGAAACTTCCAATGAACAGCTGTAATTTGTAAAGAAAGCTGCCAGTGAGCGGTCAATTTCCTTGTGCACAGTAAAGCCTTGCACGATGCCCTTTGAAATCAGTAGTTTCTCTCTCCCTGCTTCTACAATCGGGCAGATTTACTTTAGCAATTGTGCCCGACTTCTGCAGCAATATATGCAAAATAATAAAAAGTAAAACCTCCCGTATTTGGTTATCACCCACTTAATGTGTTTTAGATGCTTTTTAGACACTTTTGCATCTTGTTAGTCAAAGTGGCGTGACGAAATAGAAAGGGGGCGTGGCTTGATGTGTAACGATGACCAAAATTTTGTCTCAGTTATTGAATTAAACTAAGCCTCCCAATGTGTTAGAATGTATTAGACAGTTTGAGTAATCTGCCCCAATCTTATAGCTACTCTCCACTTTGGCTAATAGTTAAGGGCCCTGAACTGGGGGATCCTCAATCAGACAAATCCTTTAAAAAGCAAACTGAATTCATGATGATAATGGCACAATTCATAGCAGAACAATTTGATGCTACATAGATTTACCCAGCGCTGAATGAGTGAGCACAAACACACTTGTGAATGATAATTAATTAAGGCAATAACATTTGGAATAATAAGCTTGTTCATTGATTATAAAGATCAACTCAAGCTCCCTTTCTTGATTCCTCTTCAGCAGACAGTAACTACTCTTCTGGCTAATTGCTTGTTTTCTATTTCCATTTTTTTCTAGCAGTACACAGTATCTAACTTATTAAAATCAGACTGGAGCCTGTCTTGCATATTCAGCAATATCAGCTATTACTAGAGGTATGACGTGAAGCTTCTGGGTCACTGTAGCTCCTTGCCCACATGTACCATCTGCCAGGGGTAGCTACAGGGGTGCAGAGGTAGCAGTCACCTAACAGGCCCTGCAGCCTAAGGTGGCCCAAAAGTCCTTCTGCCACATAAGAAGACCCTAGTATTGTAAATGGCACATGGTAACTGGAGGGCCCCATTTCACTTTTTGCACTAGGGCCCAAGAGTGTGAAGTTTTGCTTCTGTTGTCTGCTATTTATAATATTGTGGTCTTCCTATGTGTCAGAAAGGCCGGTGTTCCCCTCTGGTGCCAGAGTTTAGGTATGACGTCATCCTTTTTTCTCTCAATTCCTTGAAATTTTGGCTCCTTCTGAGGGAACATCCATAATCCTCCCAGAATGCGCCCAATCTGCCATTCAATGCCTATTTTCAGGACAAGGTCCCAGAAGAAATGCGGAAGAATGGGTAATTCTGGCTATAAGCCTATCTACACATCTCATTGCTACCAATGTACAAAGGGGTCAGCAGCCAGGTACATACAGGACATTTTGGGGTATTTTCGTCCAACATGCAAACTCTGCTGTTCATAGTTTCTCAGCTGTGCCTCTATTCGCTTGGCTCCTTATTAGGGGACAATTACCTGATTGAATGAAATAACACATCTTGGTATGGGTTTTGGTGGGTACAGATCAGCCATATATGTTTGTAAAGAGTTTCTGTATATATATTTAAGGCTAGTGTTGCTCAAAACTGTCACTTTGACCAAGTTTAACCAAACTTGTGCAAGAATTTGGGTTCAGAATGTCCTGAACTCAGATTTTTTCCCTCTGACCCTAAACTTAAGCCCAGTCCACACTGTAACCGTAAATTGGGGTTAAGATTTTTGACTGGGTGTAAATGGGAATGTATTACATGGTGTTGGGCTGGAAGTGAGGTCAGTCGCAAGTGATGTTGGCTTGGGAGCAGAAGTGCCGGGTAGGTTAACCCACTCAAATCCAGTAAAAAAAATCCTACCCAAACTTATGGTTACCTTCGATCTCTGGTTTGGGTCAAATCTGACTTTGACCCAAATCTGAACCTCAACACTTCTTATGACAAACATACTGATTACAGACTTATAACAAATTCTGTTCTTAATTGTGTATAGGTAAATGTCAACTGAGTCAACGCCAATGCCCCTATAGCAGAGACAGCCATAGTGTTTTTTTATAGGAATCCATGCTGCTATCATGAGTGACAGCCACAGTGCTCCATTAACATTGTAAAAAATGTGTCCCCATAACAATTCCAGCCACCATACCTTCATAGCAGAGACATCCTAGAAGTAGCTCTAATGCCAGTGCACCCTTACAGTGTCAACCAAACAGCCCCCATGCCAAACATCCGGGTCCCTGTGTTCTGCAGAATATTTGGTCTAGGGGAAAATGGCCCACACATATGGGCTGCATGAGAGCTTCTGGCTACCAGTTAGGGACTTTTAGTTTTTAATCTAACATCAAGAGCTGCACCCAGAACAGCTTGGTTCTAATGAACTGTAGCAAAGCCCCTTGTAAGCAGGGACAGAATGTTACTTTTCAATAGGGACTTTTTAGAGCAAATCAAAACATACAGGAAAAAATGCGAAAGCAGTCCTTGACACGTTTCTAGAGGAGGATGGATCTTAGGGGCCATGAGGGATGTCAGGGACAAACAGTTCAAGCAGAAACAAGTGAGTAGGCTTGTACCAGGAGTAATGCCAGATGAGCTGCCAACTTGGAAATGCCAGGAGGAACACCAGAGGAACTGCAGACTTGGAAATGCCAGGAGGAACACCTGAGGAACTGAAGACTTGGAAATGCCAGGAGGAACACCAGAGGAACTGCAGACTTGGAACAGGAGGAACACCAGAGAAACTGCAGACTTGGAACAGGAGGAACACCAGAGGAACTGCAGACTTGAAAATGCCAGGAGGAACACCAGAGGAACTGCAGACTTGAAAATGCCAGGAGGAACACCAGAGGAAATGTAGACTTGAAAATGCCAGGAGGAACACCAGAGGAACTACAGACTTGGAAATGCCAGGAGGAACACCAGAGGAACTGCAGACTTGGAAATACCAGGAGGAACACCAGAGGAACTGCAGATTTGGAACAGGAGGAACACCAGAGAAACTGCAGACTTGGAACAGGAGGACCACCAGAGGGACTGCTGACTTGGAACAGGAGGAACACCAGAGGAACTGCAGACTTGGACAGAGGAACATGCAGACTTGGAACGGAACACCAGGGAACTGAGACTTGGAAATGCCAGGAGGAAACCAGTGGAACTGCAAAACTTTGGAAATGCCAGGAGGAACACCAGTGGAACTGCAGACTTGGAAATGCCAGGAGGAACACCAGAGGAACTGCAGATTTGGAAATGTCAGAAGGAACACCAAAAGAACTGCAGACTTGGACCAGGAGGAACACCAGAAGAACTGCAGACTTGGACCAGGAGGAACACCAGAGGAACTGCAGACTTGGAACAGGAGGAATGCCAGAAGAACTGCGGACTTGGAAATGCCAGGAGGAACACCAGAGAAACTGCAGACTTGGAACAGGAGGAACACCAGATGATCTGCAGACTTGGATATGCCAGGAGGAACTGCAGACTTGGAAATGCCAGGAGGAACACGAGAGGAACTGCAGATTTGGAACAAGAGGAACACCAGAGAAACTGCAGACTTGGAACAGGAGGAAAACCAGAGGAACCACAGACTTGGAAATGCCAGGAGGAACACCAGAGAACTGCAGGACTTGGAACAGAGAGGAACACCAGAGGAACTGCAGACTTGGAAATGCTAGGAGGAACACCAGAGGAACTGCAGACTTGGAAATGCCAGGAGGAACACCAGAGGAACTGCAGACTTGGAAATGCCAGGAGGAACACCAGAGGAACTGCAGATTTGAACAGAGAACACCAGAGACCTGCAGACTTGAAAGAGGAACACCAAAAGAACTGCAGACCTGGAACAGGAGGAACACCTGAAGAACTGCAGACTTGGATATGCCATACAGAACACCAGAGGAACCGCAGACTTGGATATACTATACAGAACACCAGAGGAACCACAGACTTGGAAATGCCAGAAGGAACACCAGGGGAACTGCAGACTTGGATCAAGAGGATTGCAAGAGGAACACGGAGCAGGAATCCAGAGACCAAAGACACCGAGAAAGACCCAGTACTCAGATAACTCAGGCCCTGACTGGCAGCAAGGGCTGGTTTTAAAAGCCAGTCTAACAGGGACGTGGGTGCCAGCTTAACCAATGCCCTGCTGGCTGGCAAGGAGAACGCTGACCTCCAATACAACAGCCCCCCAGAGTGAAAGGCATGTTGTAAACAGGGCACAATTCTTACACAGAATGATATAAACTTTGGAAACTATACTATTTCACCTTCACTCAATGTTTAATCTTTGGATTTTGTGCCATGTTGTCTATTTTACTACTTATGTTACATTATTTTTTTAGAGCTGATGCCACAAATTTTAACTTCTACCAAGACCATCCTTGATCAACCAGATTTTTGTTACAATGACTTTTGTCAACAACATTTTTAGTTCTCTATCTTCATCTTCCGAGGTCCACAATATTTTTATTTTTCCATCCATTTAGACTTCATTAGGGATTGTTTTTCTGCAGAATAAGTGATATAGTTTGATGGTACCATTTATTGTACCATAAATTTTTGTGAGAAAAAAACATAATTGTGACATTGTTTTTAGTTGTTTTGGTCTCATATAAATGATGTTTTTATGGGTTCTTACAATTCCATAGATACCAAATCTATAAAGTTTTGATTTTGTTTTTTTACTATGTGTAAAAAAAATTAACTCTTTTTTTTTTTTTTTTAGAAATTTGCTTTGAACCAGCATCATAGTTTTTTTTATTTTACCAGAACTGGAGCTTTGTGAGTGTTCTTTTTTGGAGAGTTAAATAAATAAAAGAAAAATAAAGTTATATTTTAGTTATATTTTAATAGTTAGGACTTTTATAAACGTGATGAAAACAAAAATGTTAAATTTTTTAAACATGATGGGATGTGTGAGAAAGATGAATCTCTGTGGCTAAATTATTAAATCTGATTTGCTAAATTGTTTTGTATATAAATATTGTGTATGATGTATCATGTTGCAGTCACTGTATCATGTCAATGACTCCAATGAGGGCTATTTAGCATGAGCAGTCCTAATGAGCCCAGACAGACCGTCCCCACGACCCTTTGATTGCTGAGCACCAAGCATAGGACAATGAAAATAATTATACATCAAACAAATCATGACCATAATCCAGGTTTCCATAACTCACTTATGAGATTATGGCCCAGGAATCCAGCCACACCTCCTAGTTCATATGCGAGAATTTTAGGTTTTAGGGAACCACAGAAACGGAAATCGTCCCAACAAATCTTGACCATAATCCATGTTTCCCGTAACTGACTTATGAAATTATGGCCCAGGAACCCAGTCACACCTCCTGGCTCGTATTTTTAGGCTTTAGGGAACCACAGAAATGGAAATGCACCCAAATTATGAATCTGTCATATTCATATTTGGTATGCCTGGGTTGGTAAATTCATACTTGGGAACTTGCCGATCATGGCTAGGAGACTCCTATGAGGAGTTAAGACAGAAACTAGGATTATGACTTTCTTAGAGTACCCTGCATGTAATTAACTAGCCCTTCTGTGACCTAAGTAGGATAGGGGTTGGGGGGGGCTGGGTCATCAAAGACCATTGTCAGTTCCAGGAGTTACCACCAGCATAGGTTTGTCCAATTCTCTTAAGCTGTACTCCTTAGCCCAGATTCCTAACCCCTGGAATTGGAAAAAATTTTTTTTTTTTATATTTTA
>JAODAL010064971.1:0-18448 GCA_025379985.1 Phyllomedusa bahiana
AAAAAGCGGGGGAAAATGGTATGTCACTGTACCAAACATTTCATAGAAAAACATGGCAGCGACACTACCCACATGAAAGTGAAAGGTATTGAAAAAGTAACACAATCCATTAGAGGTGAAATTTAAAATATAAGTTATTAGCCAAGAGGCAAAAATGGATATTTTGTATTAGGTACTCGACAACCAGCGGGCCTAAATGTACGTCATATCTCTATATCAATACTAAGTGCTTCTTTCTTTTTTTCTTTTTTGTTTTTAATCATATATTGAATGCATATATTGTAAAAAAACATATTGAACGTACTGGTAATCCAAGGGTTAACTCTGCGGACTACGCCTTAATAAGGGTTGGTCTTGTGCAGTGAACCATGGGCACAATGATTAAGACTATTATTAGTCGAAACGCGTCCGGCAATCTGTAGCACTGGTGCTGTATTACAACCCCTCCTACCCTGTATTAATCACATTTTTAATGGAATATTAATAAAATTTTTTTATTTTAAAAGTATAAGCTGCGGATCATCTGCTTAATGCTACTTCTAAGCAAGCTGGAGTATATCATTTTATGCCTGTCTCCTACAGAATAGAGATTTATTTACAGAATCCCCAGGTCGAACCACAATCGTCGAGCATGAGATAATCACTGACCCCCAGGTAAGGGTCAATTTAAAAACCCTATAGGGGGGCCCGAGGCCGCAGGAGATCATTGTGAGGAGGTCCAAAGGATGTTGGCCCTAGGGTAATCGAGGAATCAAAAAGGGTGGTCTAGTCCCATAGCCCCTCATCCCAAAGCCCAATGGGAATGGTGATTTTGTAAGATTATCGTAAATTAAACGAGGTGTCTAAGGTAGATTTCCTACCCCGAGCCCAGGTAGAAGAATTGATAGAGAGACTGGGTCCAGCCGGTTTTATCACGACCCTGGATCTTACCAAAGGTTATTGGGAAAATTCCATTATCAAAGGGGGCTAGGGGAGAAGACCGCGTTCTCCACGCCTGAAGGGTCTTTTCAGTATGGTCCGGATGCCTTTTGGCTTGCAGGGAGCCCCCGGGCCCCGTTCCCGAGGGCCCTGGACCGGGTATTGTGTCCCCCACAGGAAATATGCGGCAGCCTATCTGGATGACATAGTAATTTTTAGTCGGACTGGAAAAGTCATCTGTATAAAAGGGTTTAGGCTGTCCTGGGGGCATTAAGGAAGGCGGGGTTTTATGGTTAACCCCAGCAAGTCGCCATAGGGATGGATGAACCCGTAAATTAGGGTACATCGTGGGTGCGAGAAATGATCAAACCTCAACTCAAAAAAGTTGAAGCCATCCAAAGCTGCCCCTGTCCCAGAACAAAAAACAAAGGGCAGGGCATTCCTGAGGAATTGTGGGGTACTATAGACCCCTTTTATTCCCAATTTCGCAAGTAGCGTTGCCCCTCACCGACCTTTAAAAAAGGAGCCAAATCAGCCGCGATTAAATGGTCCCCCGGAGGCTGAAGGGGCCTTTCAAAAACTAAAGTCACCCTCTGTAGGCCCGCCCGTGTTTTGGTTGCCCCGATTTTTCCAGAGAATTTGTGATTCAGACAGATGTATCGGATTGGTTAGGGCTGTGTTGTCTCAGGTAAATAAATGGAGAAGAGCACCCGGTAAGCTATCTGAGTAGGAAGTTGTCCCCAGCAGAGAAAATTATTTGATAATCGAGAAGAGTGCCTAGCCATTAAGTGGGCCCCCGGATTCCCTTTCGTTAAGTACCTACTGGGGCGCAGGTTTAGGTTGGTATCAGATCACACCCCCCTCAGATGGCTAAGAGAGAAGAAAGGGAAGAATGCTTGGGTCACCCGCTGGTTCTTGGCCCTACAAGATTTTAACTTCTCGGTAGAACATAGGCCCGGGAAGCTACAGGGTAATGCAAAAATGCCCTGTCAAGGGTACACAGCATGATGACTAAAAGGTGCCCAGAACCACGGCCTTGGCAGAGGGGAGGGTGGGTAGTAAAGAGGACAGAAGGATTGTGGTGGACCAAGATATGTGTCACCAAGGACCCTGGCATTGGTGAGGTGAAAAACTGTAATTTCAGGGTGTCAGCAGCGGTAGGTTGCTGACACATGTTTTTTTTGTTAGTATGCTTGCAGAGCAAGTTTTCTGCGTCTGGTTTTCCACAGGAGCAGTCATAGATTGGGTGGTGACTGCTCCCACGTCTTCAGGTCCAGGCCAGAATTTGGTTTTCTGTATAGTAAGCCTGGAGCTCAGTGGGTGAAGTGAGTTGGTTGTCGGTGGGAGTGGAGGAAGAGAGCAGGGTGCTGCAGAGTTCCCAGGAACAGACTACACCCAGTCTCAGCTGAGACAGGAAGCCTGGAGGCTTATCTGGACACAGGACTGTAAGTGTCCCCAACAGACTGTGTAAGACTGTTTTGTTTCCCTTCGTTTTGGCTGAAGTTAAGCCAACGTTTATGTTGCTGAATGTTTAAGGCTGAAATAAACGCCTGTCTGCCTAAACAGATTTAAAGACTGGTCTTGTCTTACCCTACCACCGAGCTGATCCCTTACAACATCAAACAAATCTTGGCCATAATCCATGTTTTCCATAACTCAGTTATGAGATCAGCAACCCAGCTATACCTCCTGTCTCGTTTGCAAGAATTTTTGGATTTAGGGAACCACAGAACTGAAAATAGGCCTAAATTATAAATCTGTAATATCCATATCTGGTATGACTGTGTTGGTAAATACTAGGGAACTTGGCGGTGGTAATATCTGGCTAGGAGACTTCTTCGCTGAGTTATAACAGAAACTGGGATTATAACTGTCCTAGTGTCCCCTGCAAGTAATTTGCCAGCCCCAAACCTTACATTGAAGTCTGTTTTCTGTGAAGGGCCATTTGTAATTCCACCCATTTATAACACCTGAGTTCCTAGATTATACTAATTGAGCTGCAGAAAGCACCCTATAACTTTGAGAGCTGAGGTCCATCTGACCGTCGTCGGTCAATCGTGCATCTATATTAGTGCATGATTTGAAACTGCTAGATTTGAAAGTGATAGATTGTAACTGATTTTAAGAAATGTGAGTACCTGATCTTTACACCCCACACGTCATTCATTATGCTCACTCTTGCTGTCTACCTTGACGCCACCCCACCTACTATAAACCCTCCAGTCTCAGCCCCTGTCAATTCTATCTATAGCAGCACCTCTCTCCTCCCCTCACCCATTATACATCCCAAACACTGTATTCTCTCCATTTCACTACCACAAAACCACCTGCTCACAATAATGCCACACAAGCGCCGCTCATAAAACACACATCACTTAACCATCATACAATCACTTTCATTCTCCTGCTTCCTCGCTTGCAGGAAGACATCTCTCCTAACCCACACCCAGGACCCTCCTTCCTTACCATTGCTGCATACCCACACCTCCTCCTCTTCACCCATGATGAAACCCTGCTAACCTGCTTGCTATTCACTGTACTTCTTTTTTCTGCCTCTTTTAAAAAGGGGCCTGGGGGAAATCCTTTATCTGTTGGCAGCAAACCCCCAAACTGCTTTTACTTTGCCCTTTTTTTTTCTTTCTCACCCCCAAACCCCTCCAAGCTCTCACGGGAAAAAAGGCACTAGCAAAACGGGACAGGGGTTTCCCCCTTTACTGCCCCAGCTATGGCGGCCTAAACTTCACCCACACCCCCCAGCCCTTTAGAACACCGGGGTGGGAAATTTGCATACCTTCTCTCCCCACATAAACTTACCAGTTCATTCCTCCGAAACCCCCCCCCACTTTCCCTTCCTTTTGAGGTCCACACCCCTCAGCCCTCTACCCCCCGTTTTCTCTCAAAGTCGGGGTTGTGTACGGGACCCCCCGGCTCTCCCCCCCCCGTTTTCTGGATCATTTTGGGCCGCCTTTGGTTTCCCTTATATCCTCTCTACTGAAAAAACCCCCCCCTTTTCATCCAAAGGTTCCCTTTTTGCCTCTCGGTTTTCCTTTTTCACAAACCTTTTTTCTTGGGCCCCTCTTCGCATTTTTAACACATTCTCCCCACCCACAAGGATAGGAATTTCACTTGATCTGGTCTTCTTTTCTTCTCTCATCAATTTTCCCCCCTCACTAATTCCCTTATGCTCCCTCTAAATTATAACCCCCCTCTTTTTTACATAAATTTTTTTCCCCGCACCCCCCCTGTAAAACCCCTGCCCGTCAACCTTTCAGAAACCTCCCCGCCCATTAACACCCAAAAGAAATCACAGCCCACTTAAAAAACCCATTACCCCCAATCTCCTCCCTTTTTTTGGCCCTGCCCCGGGGCGAAAATGTACAATGAAACACTCCCATCCACCCGGGGAAAAATTTTGGGCACCACTCCCACACCCACCACCCAAAGTAAAGGACCCCCAACAGCCTTTGGAAACCCCCCCCCGAACCGCCATCTGCACGCTGTTCCGGGTTTGTGCAAAGCAAAACTTTTGGGGAAAGCAAAGCAACCGGCAGACTTCTCCACAACAAATTCATGCTCAAAAACTTACCAAACACGGGCCCTTCACTCCCGCCAAACAAAATTTTTTAACCTCCCTTATCTCCACTTTAACACAACAACCCAAAAGGGTCGTTCAAACCCCTTTCCCACCCCCTTCCCCCGGCCCCCAAACTCACCCCCCGGGTCACTAACCTCCGTGCTGAAGAACTGGCCACTCACGGGAAAAGACAAAATTGGACAGAAAATCCCGTAACTTCTCATCTCAAACCCAAAACCCAAACCCCCCTGTCCCCCCCGGGGGCACGCCCTTTCTGTAAAACCCTCCTTTTCCCCCCCCCGCACGTCCTCAAAGCCCTGCTCTCAAGCTTTTGACCAAACGACAGAAGAAAAAGTATCCGGGTTTTTTCCCCAGTCTAATCGCCCCCACCACCTGCTCAGTGACCCCTTTCCCCCCAACCTTGCCCAAAGGTCGTTTCTCCAGAAAACCTCCCCTCCCCTTTTACGGGCAATCTTAAACTCCTCTCTTTTTTCCATTTGGCATTTTTCCCCATCCCCTTTTAAAAAACAGGTTTACAAACACCCCTTTACAAAAAAAAGCCCACCCCGGGACCCGTCCTGCACTCCCAAACTACCGCCTTTTTTGTCCATTTTAATCCGCCCTTCATCTCAAAACCCTTTGAATGTTTTGGCCCTACTCCCTTTTAAAATTCCGTTATCTCTCTTTTAATTCTCTTCTCCCTTTCCTTTGCAACCCATTTTTCCGGGAAACTTTACATTTCCACAGAAACTGCTCTAAAAAAAGTCCAAAACATCCCAAAATGAAAAAAATCGCGGGGAAAAATACTCGTTGTTGGTTCGGGTTTGGATCTCCCCGCGCAATTTTGACACGTGGATCCCCAAACCTTCTCCCACTTTGCCCGTGCTTTTGGGGGCATCCTTTAACCCCGGGCTCTCTCTTTTTTTTTCCCTTTCAAACCCTCTGACCGTTTTCTTCAGGGGGGGGGTTTTTCTCTTTTGGCAGGTTCTACTTCTTCTCCTATCATCTATTTTTTTTTGGGTCCCTCGGGGTTTCGTTTTTTTGGGTCCCCCTCCTCTTCTAAAACTATACAGCCTGAAAGGGCCAAACCATCAGGGGATTTTGTTTCCATACCATCCTATCGGGATGACCCCCAAAATTAAATACACCTCTTAAAAAGAGACCTCACCCCCCGGCCCTGCTCCCAAAAACACCACTAACGGGCCCTTTTCAACGCCCTTTAAAAACATCCCTTTTTCTCATTTTCAACTAAACCTCACAAAAACTGAACTTCTTGTTTTTCCCCACCCAACAAAAAACCCCCCCATCGCTTTTTTTTTCCCCACAGGGGTTGGCACCACCCAAAACCCAAGACAGCAGGCCCGCTGTCTTTGGATTATTCAAAGACCCCAAAATCTTTCCTTCACCCCCTATTAACCTATCCCTTCCCCCTTCCTGTCACCTGCACCTCAAGAACATCTCCAAAACCCGGGGCCTTTTCCCCACTACGAAACCCAAATCAAACCCTCCTTTCCCCCTCTTAAAAACCCTTTTTCATCTTGATTACCGGGAACTCCCTGCTTATCGGTTTCCCCCCACCCCTGCAAACCCCGGTCCCCTCTCCAATCTGTTTCCGAATGCGGGAGCCACTCGTCTTTTTCTTTCCCTCCCCCTAAACGAATCCTCCCACCCTGTGTCATCACTTTTCACAACCATAAAAGAAAAACCGGCAAAAAACTAATCACTTTTTCCCCCCCATAAAGCCTTTCCCCAGCGCTTCCCCCCCCCCAACAAACTCCTCCCAAACTCTTCAACCACCCTCCCTCTCTCCTCCGGCCAGCTACGGGCATCAAACAACAGAAAACAATCATCCGAACCTCCCAATTTCCCCTCCCTTCCCAAAATTTTTGTATGGGTGGCCGCACCAGTTTCCCCTGGGGAAAATCCGACCAAAGTACCATCAGGGGACAACCCCAAACCTTCGCATTTTAAAAAAGTGCCCTGAAAAAAACATCTTTTAACAGGCCCCACCAAAAAACCCCCAATTGCTAACCCCCCACCTTCTAAAACACACAAACTGTCACTCCCTACACTAGGGCAATCACAGGGGCACTTATCTTTAAAATAGATGTACTGTCCCTTGGGGGCCCGGGACACCCAATTTTTTTATTTTTTTTTTGTAAACCCCTCATATTTAAGAAACAGGGCTGGACCATTTTTAAAATTTGCCCCCTTCTTTCCCCCTTTTTTTTCCTCCAGGGGACCCTCAAAGATTTTAAAGTCTTACGATTTGGGCCCCCACCACCTTGTGTCCATCTGTAAGTAGCTCTTTAACCCGGTGAATACTGCCCTTTCTATTGGCCCTTAAAAATTTTACCCCTACATTTGGAAATGCGGGGGAAAAATGTTTTGGGGGTATATAAATAAAGATTATTTTAAATTTTTAAACCCCAAACTGAAAATAGGGCCCCAAAAAAAAAATTTTTTCATAACCATAATTTTGGTTTTGACGGGGGTTGGTAAATATAGGGAACTTTGGGGGTGGTAAAAACTGGGGTAGGAGACTACTTTTGGCGACTTATAACAGAAACTTTGGGAAATTTTAAAAATGTCCCCATTTTCCCCTGCAAGAAATTTTTGGGCCACCCCCCGCCTGATCCAAGCAGGCGAGGGCGGGAGATGCCCCTAAAAACACCTTTTGGGGCCTCAAAGGCCATTGTCAGATCCAGGAGTTTTTTAAGCGCAATCCTCCCATTGGCTTCAACTGCACTCCTCCCCCCAGATTTTTTAACCAATTTTAAAATTTTGGAAAAAATCCCGTTTTTCAAAAACCCTTTAAACTCTTTTTGTTTACTACGTACTGCAATTTATGTTTTAGCAAATTTTTATCGACAAAGGTTTAAAACGGCTAAATTTTTAATTGGGGATCGAAATTTCCCCCGATCAAGCGATAATTAAGGTTAAAATCTGAGCAACATCCCATTAAACGGCCCCCCTTTTTTTGGGGTTCCTGGAAAAATTTTGGGGGCCAGGGGGGAAAAACAGCTTACAGAATAGAGCAGGGAGAGAGTGGGGGCGACGTCATGACGGGGGGGTGTATGGGTTTCGATTGGGTGGGAAAAAAACACATGACCCCTTTGGGGTTTTAAAATTAAAAACAGCGTTTTCCCGTTTTCCACCCCCAGTTCCCTCACTTTTCAATGGATAGGACCCTTGCCTTTTGCCTGTGGCCAAACACCAGCGAAAATTTTGTCAAAATCTGCACAGAGAAAACCCCAAATAATTAGGGTTTGATTTCCCTTTCCCAAAATTTTGTTTATATTAAAAGATTTGAAGATTTTATGAAATTTTGTTTTGGAAATTTAAAAGCAGTTTTAAAACCGCTGTAAAATTTACGGGCGGGGGGAGAAACGGGGGGGGGGGGCCCGCGGGCGGGCACAGACAACCTACTATAAAAACAATGGAAAAAAATTTAACCCCAAAAATTTGTGTTTTAAAATTGTTTGTGGGAAAAACTTTTAATTTTTAAAAAGTTTGCCCATTGGGAAAAATTTCCTTTGGGTAAATTGGGTTCCCGCCTAACTTTTTATTGGATACACATCATTTCTAGTAAAATGCAGGTTTCCCCCTTTTTTAATTTCAAAAAACCCCCTTTTATTTTCAGAAAAACCAGTTCAATAGGTGTTTATTTTCAATTTTTACCCATTTTTTACCTGGGGTTGAAATTTTCCCCCCTTTTCAGTTAAATTAAAAATCCACAAAACTTTTAGGGCAGCAAAAGGATGTTTGTTTTTAAAAAAACCGTGTATCATACAAAACATAAAAGTTAACGTGTTTTTTTTACTTTTGCCCCCCTTTTCCCTCCTGTTTCATTTTACGCATGCATTCCCCCGTAAAATTAAAAACAGCAATTCTATATTCCCCCACAGGTGAATTGAAAGGTCAAAAAATACCGTTTATTTCCAAAAAAAAAACAGTTTACGTTTTTTTTTTTACCCTTTTTTTCACCCACATTTTTTTCATTGACGCAGCATCTTCCCAAAAAAATCTTAAAACAGCCAAATTTTAAATTCCAAACCCCAGTTTAAAAAGAAAATTGCAAAAAAATACCGGGGGTATCATACGAAAAAAAAACAATTTCTGTTTTTTTTTTTCTTTTGCGCACCCAGACAATTTTTCAAATTGCCCCATCATCCAAATTAAAAACTTTTAAAACAGCAATTTTTATATTCAAACCCCAAATGGGAAATTTAAAGGTTCAAAAAATACCATGTTTAAAAAAAAACCAAAACAAACCCGTTTTTCTTTTTTTTTTTATTTTTCACACCCAGCAATTTTTCATTTTGGAACCCCCACATCTCGGTAAAAAATTAAAAAAAGCAATTCAAAATTTTCCCCCAGGTTAAATTTAAAGTTTGGGAAAAAATACCGGTATCAAAACGAAAACATAACAGTTTTCGTGGGTTTTTTGACTTTTTCACACCCAGCCCTTTGTTCATTGACCCCACATCCAAAGTAAATCTTAAAACAGAATTCTATACCACCACCGGTAATTTGGGAAGGGGCAAAAAATAACCGTTTATTATAAAAACCAAACCAAAAAGTTACGTTTTTAATTTTACTTTTGCACACCCACATTGTTCAAATTTAACCCCAGCATCTACTAAATCTTTTAAAAAGCAATTCTAATTTTACCACAAGTTAAAATTGGGAAAGGGGCAAAAAATACCGTTTATTATACCAAAACAAAGGGGGACGGTTTTCTGACTTTTTGCACACTCCCCAATTTTCAATTTAGGCAAGCAAACTACGTAAATTTTTAAAACAGCAATTCTAAAAAACCCCACAGGGAAAAATTTAAAGGGGCAAAAAATACAAGGGTTTTTTTAAAACCCAAAAAATAACAGAAACGGTTTTTTTGGGCTTTTTTCCCAGTCCCAAAAATTTTTTTGAAAAAACACCTTTGCAGTTAAATTTGAATCCTGGAATTTTGTTTGATTTTAAGGTTTTAGAAAAAGCTGTTATTTGCCGTCCTTTAAAAAAAAGACTTTTCCAAAACCCATTCCCCTACCTTTCAAATTAAAAATAATTTCCTGAACAAGGAGCGAAATGCGGGGGGAAGCAGGGAAAAGAGGGGGGAACCCCATGGGGTGTAGGTAAAAGAGGAAGGTTTTTTCCTTTCCCTTTTCCCTTTCAAACACGCATTTTCCCGGGGGGATCGTCAAATTGCAGGGCCCGGCAGGGTACAACGCGGGGCCCGGGCCCGTTTAATTTTAAGTAACTAAAAATCGTCGCCAATTTTGCCCCCATTTGGGTTTAAAGCAACCTGCTTCTAGGGGAGCCTTTTTCTCCTCAACCCGCAATTTTACGGCCACAAAAGCTCATCAGCATTTATTAAACATCCTCCCCAAAATAACAGGGCCCAAAATTCCCACTCGTTTTACCCCCCACTGGGGGATAATTCCCCTTGTCTTGGCCTCCCCCCTTTTATGAAAAAAAAAGGCGGGTTTTGGGGGCAGAAGGCATGTTAAAAGAAAACGAGGATGGGAATTTTGGGCTGCTCCTTACCCCCCAGTTTACTGATGCCATCAAGGAGGGGAAGGAAACCGGTCCAAACGGGCAAAAACCCGGGGGGTTTGGCAAAGCCTTAAAAATTTTCCCCTTGCTTGTTTGCCCGCAGCTTCTGGAAAGCAAAAAAGTCCCCCCCCGGACGGCCAAGGGGCAACCCTTTTTTTTGATGAGAAAATGTTAAACCCCATTGCATTCCAACCTGGTTTTTTTTCCGCAGAAATTTTGCTTTGGCGAGCTTCATCAGTGGGGCGAAATAAGGGGAAGGGGCGGATGGGGTTTTTGCAATAAAGGGGCCCCGGGCCCCAAAAAGGGAGAGGGCGGGCCAAAAGAATCCGCGAAAGATTCCGCCAGCCACGGTCAGCGCAAAACCCCCCCCCCTCCTAACGCCAACAAAAAAGGGCCAGGGGCCTCTCAAGCCTGGGCCCTTTTTTTGAGCAAGCCTCTGGGTTCCCCCCCCTTGTCATATGCCCCCCTTTAGGGCCCCTTTAAAAGGGAAAAGATAGGCAAAAAAACCTTAAGGGGGGTTAACCACCACCAACAATTTTGCAATCACATTTACGAAAAGCATGAAATTGAAAATGGAAGGGAAAACTTGGGCCAAAAAAGGCCGAACCGAAAGCCCTTGGGGGCCTCCAACCAATGAACACCCTCTGGGCCCCGGGCCCGCCCCCCCTCCGCCCCACCGGCCAAACGTTCCCTCCCCCGGCTGCCCATGTCTCTCAGAAACATGAACAATTAAAACAGGGGCCCCCCTTTAAACCTCCCAACCCTCGGGCCCCGATACCACCCAAGGAAACCCCCAGAGACCCAACCAACCCCTTCTCCCTTTCCCCTTTGTTTTGACGGGGGTTTTTCCGCCGTACAAACGGCCATTCAAGCAGGCCAGCCCAAACTTCTTCCATTTGGGAGCCCAAAAAACAAATTTAACCCCAAACCATCCCAAAGCCAAAAGCCAGAATTTCGGGATTCCAGGGGTTTTTTTCCCCGGGGGAAAAGTTTTGCCCTTTTTTTGGGCTGGTGGACACAAAATTGGGGTTTCCCCCCACATCATGGGCCCCGGGGCGCCCCCCAATCCCCGGGAAATTTTGATCAGGCATTTTCCCTTTTCCAAAAAATTCCCCTCCCTTTCCCCTGGGCCAGCCCCGTGCAACAAAAAAACCAGCGCGTTTTTCTGCATCCTGGTCCGGGAAAAATCCAACCCAAACCCCCGACACAAAAGGACCCTTTAAAACACGGCCAAGGCCGCTTTTAAAACCTGGACAGCTTTACTGGGGCGCGGGGGGATGTCTCTGTGGGGGGGACGGTGGGGGCTCAGGCTCGGCACACGCTTTTTTCAAAACCCGCAAGGGGGGTGCAAGGGCCTTTTCCCCCCAAAGGGTCCCTTGGGGGGCAACACTTTCCCAGAGACAAACCCCCTAGTTTTGAAAAAAAATCTGCCAAAGGAGAACCGTCCCACACAGGCAGGAGCTGTGGACGGCTCTAAGAACGAGAAACCCAAGCTGGGGGGGTTGAAAAGAACCTTGTTTCCCCGGGAAAAGGGGGTTTTGGGGTAAACGGGCGAAAACTGCTTTCCCCCCCTTAAATTTGAGGGGCTTGGAGCTCATTTCCCCCTTCCTGGCACATTCAATTTAACCTTTTTCGTTTCCCAAAATTTTTTAAAGAGCTACCCGGGGGGGTGGACCGCCCCGCTTTAAGGAAAAGGGTCAGGTCTTTAAGGGGTTTGCACTTCCCCCCGGCCCTTTGGGGGGACCCTGCTTCGTTCCCCCCTGGCGCGTTGCAGCGTCAGCCTGGGGCCCCCCCGGGGCAACCGTCTCAAATTTTTTGACGGGGAACAAAGGGTTTGGAAATTTAAAACCCCCACAGGGCCCCCGTTGGGGGGGGGTGCCCCCGGCAAGGGCCTTTTTGCAAAAAACCCCAAGTTTTACAATTTGCCCTTACAACGCGGAAAACCCCCGGGGGGTTTGAACCACCCAAAAGAAGCAAAGGGGAAAAAAACCGGGGGCCTTCCCCCGAGATTTTTGGGGAAAAAACCCCACCCCAAAATTTTCCGTGCGGAAAATAGGGGCCCGTTTTCCAACAAAGGGGCAATGGGGGAAACTTTTAAAGTTCCAAGGTCCCGTTGTACAAGGGGCGGGGAAAAAACAGGCCCGCCAGCAAGGGAAAGGGGAGGAACAGATGCGGAACACACCCGCCCCTTTAAATTTCCCCAAGTGCCCCACATTTTTAAATTTGGGGGGGAAAAAGGCCCTTCAAAAAAACCCCGGTGGTCGGGTCCCGGAACCCAAGTGCCCCCCTTGTGGGGCGCGTCAGCTCCAGTGCGCGGTCACTTCTCCCGGGAAACATGGCCCCGGTGTTTAACTTTCCAGACAAAGCACAAAAGGGAAAGGGGGGAAAAAAGGAATTTCCAAGAAAAACCTTTATTTAAAACCCCCCCTTCCCCCGGGTTGGAAAGGGTTTTGGTAATTGATTTATTTCCTGGGGGGAAGGAAAAAACCGGGCCCCAGTGCCCTCGACCCATAGGCAGTGAAATGCGGGCCCCCCAAACTTCACCTTTTGCCTTTGGAAAAAACTCGCCCTTTCTCCCCCAGCCATAAATAAGGGCCCTTTTAAAGAAAAACCAGTTACTGGGTTTTTTGCCCCGACCCTCCAGGATATTTAAAAAAAACAAAAACCCGGGGAAACTTTGGTCCACCCCCCCAAAAAAGAGAAAATAAAAAGCAGGAAATTTTACCAATTGGGGGGAAGGTGGAAAAACACCAGGGAAATTTTATTGCAGATAAAATTTTGCCCTCAGGGGTTTACCCAAAAGTTCCTGTGGAACAACCTTCCCCTTACGTTACAACCCCAAATAGGGGCCAAAAAAGGGTATTCTTTAGACAAAGGAATTCAAAACCTTTTTAAAAGGGAGACCTTTTTGGAAATCTTATTTTAGAACCCGGTGATTTAATGAAGGGGAAAATCCAACAACAGAGGAGTACTTAAAGAAACCCCAAGGGGGGCACGACTACTGGGGGGACTCAAAACAAGGGAGGGCAGTGCCCGGAACCCCAAAGACTTCGGGAACCAAAATGGGAAAAAAATGGCCCGGGGCCTGCGTTTATCACCAAATAGGTTTTGTTTTTCCCGGCCCCGCCCTCCATCCTCTTAAACTGGAAAAAGAAACCCCTTAATCACAATTTGGGCTGGAGGAGGGGCATTACAAACAAACCAATTTTCCGGCTTTAAAAAGATAAAAAAGTTTTTTTTTTGGGGTTTCCCCCCCCAAGGTGGGTAAGAGGATTTGGGGGATTTCCCGATGGGGGGGGTGGGGTTTTTGTTTTTAAAAATTTGGGGGTTAGGGGTTTGAATTTTCCGGGAATTCAACATTGGGTTTTGAAATGAAATGTTTTTCCTCGTTTGAAAACATATTTTTTAAAATTTCATTTCTTACAACAATTTTTAATTTCGGGGATTTTAACAGTTCCTTTTTTTGGAAAATATATTCAATTGAAATTGGGGGAACTGAAACAAAAAAACATAAAGGGTTTCCCCTAGACAACACCAGATTCCCAATTTATTCAATTTATCCTTTAAAAAGATTTTGTTCCCCAATTTGGAAAAATAGTTTTTTGGAGGGCATGTTGTTTTTGGGGAAACATCTCTAAATGGCCTTTTGGAACGAAAAGTGGCTTTTCCTAGGGATGCATTTCTTTCCCTCACGAAAAATTTTTTTTTTAAAGTGGGGGAAACATATTTTAAATAAATTATTTTGGGGGCCCATGGTGGTTTTGGTACAGAAAAAGGACCTTTAAGGAACAGAAAGTTCATCAAAGTGGGGGGCATTTTACCAAAATTTTTTTTAAAATAGGCTGAACAAGGGGGTTACAATAAAAAAAAAATATGAAGGCATTTATGGGGTTATGAATTTTAAAACAATCAACAATGAAATTTTTAAACAAACAGGTTTTTTTACAACAGGGCTATAGGGGGGTTTCAAGCCTTGGGCAAAATGTCTTTATAGGGGGCCAACTTTTGAAAAATTTGGTACAAATGGTTTGGGAACAGCAAAAACGAAAACAGTTCCAATCAAAAATTTTAAAATTCTTTTCAATTTCAATTTGTAATTTTTTTTCCCCAAATGTAAAATAGCTAGGAAAAGGGTTCTGTTTTTTTTTGGCATCAAATTTCATTGAAAACAATGGAAAAAACAACCGGGGCCATTGGGAAAAAATTTTTTTTCCCTATTTAAAATTTGTTTTCTTTAAAAATTTAAGGGTGGTTCAAGGTCAGGTTTGTTAATTTTGGGGGCCCCTTTTGCTTGAAAGAAAAATACTACTGGGGAAAGGGGTTTAAAAATTTAAAAAAATTGATTGGGGTTTAAAAAATTTTTTTTTTTGGAAAAAATTGACCCAATTTGGGCCAAGTGGTTTTTTAATTTAAGGGGGGGCGTTTTGTACATTACAATTTTGGGGATCCCTTATTTAAATTTTAAAAAATTTTTTTTAAAGACTTTGGGGTTTTTACAAAATCAAGGTACTTTGGGTGGGTGTGTTTGTCAAAAAAACAGAAAAAGTGAAGGAAATGGGGTAATGTAAACCTTTTTGCAAAATATTTTTTTGGGGGGAAAAACCTTTAACATGGGGGGAAAAATCCCCCTTTATTATACAAACCCATATAAGACAATTTTGAAAAAAAGAGAAACAAAACATGTTTTTGGGGATTTCCCAACCAATTTTAAAAAATGTGGGGGGGGGTTAGGAATTAAAACTTACTAAAAAACGGGGGGAAATGTTTCAAAAATCTAGTTAAAAAAACCTTTATAAACAAGGGGGGAAGGTTTAACAAAAAAAACTTTTACCAGGGGGGTAGGTTAATTAGGGGACATGGTTTTTGGGGCACTTTTGGGAAGGGGGGAACAAAGGTTAAAAAAGGTATTTTCCAAAGGGGTTTTGAAAATAAGGGGTAATAAACAAGGGGAAAAATGGGTTGTTCAGGGAAATTAACCCGGTTTAAAAGGGGGAAGGGGGGGGGGAATTTGGGTTCCAAAAAAACACAATAGGGGGAAAAAAGGGGGTACCCCTTTATTACCTGGATATAGGAAGGTGTTTTCTTAAGACACAATCCCCTTGAATTTGCTTTCGGAAGGGCAGAAATTTTTTTGGGGGGGCGCTCATCAGGGCATAAATTTAGTTTGTGTTGTTAATTTGGTTTAGGGCTGTTTCCGGGCCCTTTTGGGGTTTTTCAAGCACCCAATTAATCCCTCCCCCCCCAGGTACTTTTGGGGCCCCGGGGGGGGGGTATACCAATTTTTTTGAAAAAAAGGGTGGGTTAAAGCTAAAATTTTGTTACTTTTACAAGTTGGGAGAGGGGGTTTGGGGCTTATGCTGTGGCCCAGGACAGGTAAATCAATTCCATGAAACTAAGAGGGTGGTTGAAAGACCCTTTTTCCCACTTTTAAAAATGGGGGTCATCAGGTTTGGGGCTCACGTGGCCCGGGACGGGATTTTTCAATTCCAGTTCAAGTAAGATGATGGTTCAAATCATACGCCTTCTGGCATTTTTAAATTTGTGGTGAGCAGGTTTTAAGGGGTCAGGCTGGGGTACAAGACAGGGAAGTGAAGGGTCTGTGACTTTTTTTCTGGGGACTTTTAAACCTAAGTGTTTTTGCCTAAGATGTAGCACTATCCATTTTGACTGTTGGGGATGTTAATTTTAGCTTCCCCAGCCTTTTTTTGGGTGTAATAAAAAAGGGGTTTTTGTTGCTCTTCCCAAGACTTTAAAAATGGTCACGCCTAAAATCAAAACGCTCAAAAACAAAAAAACCTTATCGATAGCGGCCGACTATCGACTATCGATCGTCTCGAACCAACGCAATCGCTCAACTACTCACTTTTTTTATATTTGTCTTTATTTTGTTATTTTTTTAACTAAGCACTGTACCTGTATATTAAAGCTTAAAACTTTGATAGGTTTGCCTTGTTGCCCTAACTTCGAAAATCCTGAAGTGAAAAGGACTGTAAAAATGGTTGCTGGTACGACGGGTAGGTAGAGCCCTTTCCTTTAAGGTTTTTAAAATTTCCTTTTCTCTACTAAACATTTTTGAGTACAAAACCGGGTCGCCCCCAAGTTGACTGTGTGTGAGACAGGCTGTGCCCCAGGGACTTCTCTGCCTGTGTTTTTAAATTTTCCCTTGGATTTTAAAAGGGGAGGTTGGCAGGGGATCTAATTTTCTGTCTCCTTTTTTGTGTTGCCCCTTGCCCTCGTTATTTATCTCCATTTTTTGCCCCCCCCTTTCCCCTAAATTAATTTTTTAATTGGGGGGTTTGGTGGATAAATCATTGTTTTTTCTTTGAAAGGGCATTGGTTTTTTGTTAAGAAATTTAAACCCCTTTGGCACTAAAGGACGGGGTAGGGACCCTGCAATTTTTTAAAAAGGGCATAGAAGGCTGTAAAAGCAGCCCAACAAAGATCAAAAATGAACCGGGGCACAAAGGTAAAGGGGTGTCCCCCAAAACAAAAGGAAACCACCGGAGAAGAAAAACAGTAAAAAAAACTGTAAGGGTTACTAGATAAATCCACAGCCCCCAAACCCAAAAAATTAAAAAAGATCCCAAGCACTTGAAAATGTGCCAGATTTATTATGTTAAAATAGAATACATCACATTTTCCATTTTGTATTAAGATATACGTGCAAACAAACCCCCTCCCCCCTTTTTTTGTTTTTTGTTTTTATAATTCAAAGGGCCAAGCCTTGTCAGTCCCCCCGGGGTGAGGGGAAAGCTTTTATGGAACAGAAAGGGGCAAAAAAAAATCCCTTTGTAAGATGCCTTTTAAATTTTAAATGGCAACCATGGCAAACCCCAAATGGGTGAGCCATTGAAACTTTACAGCAGTCCTTTAGATGAACGAGTTTTCCCGAAAAATTTACCCCCAAAGCCCGGTTTTCCAGAGGTTTTTCCATTTTCAAAGGGGAAGAGGAACTTGTCCCCTGCAGAAGGGCCCCTTTCAAAAACAACTATGTAAATTTCGCCCTCAACTTTCGGGCCCGCACTTATTCTACAGGGGCTGAGTTTGGTTTTAGCGCCAGGATAGAGCAAAAGGCAGCAGTGTGTGGGCCTAGGCAGAGTGAGAGTACCAACTGAGGTAAGCATGAATCTGGATGCACCCCGTGAAAAAGTGGAGTTTTTCCCGAACTGTGAAAAACTGTATTTTCCCGGATACTGTGACAAGTAAACACCATTTGGAGCAACTTACCCGATTTCATGGGTATTCTCAAACCACCCACAAAAAAAGCCCAAAGCCCAAGGGACCTAAATTTTTTTTAAAAATTTAAAGGGAGGTAAACCGGAGGGAAAACCAAACCCCTTCTAAGTCCTCAAATTTAGATATTCTATTTCTTTGACCACCATTAGGAATCCTGCAGCACAAATTATGGAGGATCCACTTGCTATTTTCTACAAAGTGGGTCATCCTAGCAATAAGTGCCCACCTAAATGGGGGTTAAACCCATCCCTTCTACTCTAACTGCTGAAGCAGCCCAACGGGTTTTAAATTTTTTGCTGGGACAAAAAAGGGGTGGAAATTTTTTGGGGTGGAAAAGAAAGGGGGTGGGGACACCGGGGGTGAGCTGTTTTGCGAAACTTTGGCCCCCCCCAAGCTGCTCAGAGGAAGGGGGGGCCTGAGTGGGGTTTTCCAAGGGTGGGGCTGTACCCCCAGAAACCCCTCTGCATGGGTTTTTTTTCCCTGGGACATAATTTAGGAAGGAGTTTTGGGTAAAAACCCCTGCCTCCTTTATTGTTTTCTCCTGTTTCCCCCATTTTCTCCCCCCTTGGGGTCCCCCCTTCCCCCAAAACAAGGGATTTTGGGGCTCCCCTAATTTGCAAAAAAGGAACTCTACACCAAAAGCATTTCCTCCTATTTAGGAAGAAAATTTCAATTTTTAGTTAAAAATTTCAATCCATAAAGTACTAAAAAAATATTTTTCCATAACAGGTATCTTTTTACAGCCATAGGACAAGGTTTGCAAAAAGCTCAATGGGTTGGGTTTTTTAATTTTTTTGTTGAAACTGTAATTTTTTTTCAATTTTTTTTTTTATGCAAATTTAAAATTTAAAGGAAATTTTTTTAAAAAAAATAATTTTTTAAAAATTTTGGGGTTTTTACCCAAAGGGAAAAGGGGGCCCAAAAAGGGGTTTTCTTTAAAAAAAGTCTTAAGTTATAGGGGGTGTTACTTGGAAAAAAATGTTAAAAAATATTTTTTTGAGATTTTGTAAAAAAACCCGCATCAAATTTCCTATGGTTTTTTAAAAATAAAAACAGACATTTACTCACCTCTCAGATCTCTTTTCGCTTCTGCATCAGTGCCTCGCAATGTGTTACTATGACAGTCAATCACTGACCAAAGCTGTAATGTCATTAAAAGTCAAA
>JAODAL010064972.1:0-18448 GCA_025379985.1 Phyllomedusa bahiana
AGAGAAACAAAGCGTGGTGGATTCCATCCTATTTTAAAAATGTGTTTTCTAGAATTAAACTACTAAAAAACTGGCATGTACAAAATAGCTGATACAAATATTCCTCTGAATTGTGCAAGGGAGGTACAGGAAGACTTGAACAGATGTAGGTTACCCAGGACAGGTATAGTCTATGTCCAGTAAAACTAAAATGGTGGTTAAAAGACTCCTTTTTCCGGCACTTTTTAATCTGTGGGTCAGACAGGTTTAATGGTCATACTGTGGTACAGAACAGGTATAGTCAATGTCCAGTTCAACTAAAATGGTGGTTAAAATATTACTATTTAAGGCACTTTTTAAATTGTGGGTCAGACAGGTTTAATGGTCATACTGTGGTACAGGACAGATATAGTCAATGTCCAGTGAAACTAAAATGGTCGTTGAAAGACTCCTTTTTCTGGCACTTTTTAATCTGTGGGTCATGCAGGTTTAAGGGTCATGCTGTGGTACAAGACAGGGATAGTGAATGGTCTGACTTTTTTTCTGTGGCTTTTATAACCTAAGTGTGTTGCCTAAGATGTAGCACGTATCTGGTTTACTGTTGTGGATGTTAATTCCAGCTTCTCCAGCCCTGTTTGGGTGTAAGAATGAAGGTGTTGTTCCTCTCCCATAGACTTTAATGGTCATCTGTGATAATATATTATCGACTATCAGAAATCGTCTTGATAATTGACGATATCGACTATCGACCCGATGACGATAGTCAACGTAATCGCTCATCACTACTTATGACCCTTTTATGCATGGTAGATATAGAGGTAATTAATTTGCCTCTGGTTGCCATGGCAACCATCAGCAACCTGCAATCTATGTAGAATATATCTTGGTTGCAAAAAAAGGCTTCTCAAAGAAAAGTACACATATACATGTATTAACCTTTTCCTGCATAATGGTTTGGCTCTTCATTCTTTTCCTTCCTGCATTCCAAGAGTCATAACTTTTTTATTTTTTCATCTAATTAGACATATGGGGACTTTTTGTACTACAAGATGTACTTTTTAATGGTGCCATTCACTGTACCATAGAATATATTGGAAAACTGCAAAAAAAATTGGGGAACTGAGAAAAAAAAAATAGTTGTGCCTTGTTTGTGGGGGTTTTGTTTTAATGACATTCACTGTTCAGTATGAATGATGTATTACCTGTATTCTGCAGGTTGATGCAACTCTAGCAATACCAATTCTGTACATTTTGTGTTATGTTGTAATACTTTAAAAAAAATACAAAAACATTCTCTCTCAAATTTGCACTGCAGCAGCCATTCTCTGCAACCTATAACTTTTTGTTTTTCCACCTATGGACCTAATTGAGGTCTCATTTTTGACAGGCTGTAATATAGCTTTTAAAATGTTGACATTATTTTTGGTGCACGGCATCGCTCATTTAACCAGGCCCCTCTACATGAAAGCCACTCCCACCCTTGTGAGGCTATACTTTCACTGTCAGGTGCAGAAGTGTCTGAAAACTGTCTAAGACACATAATAAATGCAGTGTAAAGCATGTATGTTAGTATTTTGGTGCAACTGATAAATGTGCCCGAATATGTCCAGAAAATTGTGTAAAGTGTTATCATCTTTTCTTGGTTGCATTGTGGCCACATCTCTGGCCGCGATGTGACCACTATGTGGGGGGGGATCATGTATAAAAACTGTCTTGGTCTAAGACTTTCTTTGTTAAGAGGCTAAAAGCTTTTGAGAGTGCTAGCTACCTTTTTCAAATATGGCGTTAAACAAGAAATCAATAATTGTAAGACATGGAGGGAGAGGAATGAATGGGAATACAAGCTAATGCAAAAATGTAAAACTTTGCAATATGGGCTCAATAACCACGCACTTCATGTCAGACTTTGTGTGAACTGTGGGGGCCACAAATCACCGTCAGTATTGCTACAGGTATAGACGAACATTCATTTTTGTATTAGATAAAAGAAGCTTTATTCCAAACATCTTAAAACCTTGAATGACAGTAATTCATTTCAATTTCATGCAGCAATGCAAAAGTTCTTTAGGACTAGTTCACCTGGTACCTCATATGGTAACTCCACATTTCAGCATTTCAGCCAAGGAGACCAAGCCAAATCGAGTGTTCACGTTATACTGAATCTGTGATGTTAGAGCTGTCATCGACTCCTCTCCTCTCAGACCCCGCTACGTCTCGCAAGCGTCTCTGTGAGACGTAGCGGGGTCTGAGAGGAGAGGAGTCGTTGACAGCTCTAACATCACAATACCTGTAGCAATACTGACTGTGAGCACTAATTGGCAGGTGGGGACCTGCAGCTACGGGAAACACCTGAGTAACCTTTATAAGAAAGTACGCTATTTATGAATGGCCACAAATCACAACCTGATAGCAAACAGATAACAGCAAGGGTTAATGATCCTCTTTTCACAACTCACAAGTATCAAGATTGCAAACAACAAAAGCAAGCTCCAACAGTACAGTTTTATCAGAGAAGATGCACAGACCCTGACCCTTGAATCCACGGGGTTAAAACTTACACAGTAACAAGATGAAGAGACTGCATCCAGCGGGTTTTAAAAAAGTAAAAGTCAAATTTTATTCCTCCAAAAAACACCCAAATATACAAGCAACATTTCAATCTTAGCACAGGTCTTTGTCTTGCACTTTGTTTCACAAAGACCTGTGCTAAGGTTGAAATGCTGCATGTATCTTTGGGTGTTTTATGGAGGAATACAAATTGGCTTAATTTGTTAAACCCCGTTAAAACAACATTTCTGACAAACAGAGCTAGTACTCTTGAAAGCTCACCACATACTCTGTTAGCCTCTAAAAGGTATCCCCCGATTTCTTTGCGTTTCTTCTACTTTCTATTGCTAACACAGTACAACTTCTATCTCAATCCTTTTTCATGTAGATTGTAAGCCTTTGTTGGCAAGGTCCTCTGTCCCTCTGTGCTAGTTGTTAGTCAATTAGGGCAACATGTATGATTCCTGGCGCTGACAGGCCAGTTCTAAATAGCTTTAAGGTAGTGTAGAATGTACCAGAATGTATGAACCTGTTCTTCTGCAGTTCATACATACAGGTGCATCTATCCCAAATAGACAAGTCGGGGCTCAGGCAGACCCCCTTTAATTTGGTGTGGCTGTTAAACATTATGCATCTGGGTGTGGCGCCCCATATTTCAGAATGTGTCTAACCCTACAAATTTTACAAGCCCCCCCCCAAATCTTTGACGCATTAAAAGGTGTCTTTGGCGCATTACAAAGGGACTTTTCATACATTCTTTTTGGCTCAACGTGCACCAGAAAACTGGCAAAGCCCCTTACGTTATTAAGAAAAATTAGAAATAAGTTCATAGAATTTTTGAAGATTGAAGCATAAAATTTAAAAAACAAAAGCCCACCCTGAAAAACAGAATACAACACCAAGCACAAGAAATACCCAAAAAAATGCAAAAAACCAACTTTTTAAAACATAATTTTTATACAAACTATAAAAAATAAAAAAAATTGTTGGAAAAATAAATAAAAACAATGGAGGAAAAAAAATGTATAAATATTTCTCCCAGCCTATTGCATAAAAGCAAAAAGAAAGAAAGTAGAAGAGGGGAGAAAAAGGGTAAAATACTAAGCAGGTTCTAGTTACTATGTCCAACCAACATTTTGCTTTTAGATTCTTTAGGGGCAACTAACTAACGGTTGCCCCTAAAAAAGCTAATAGTAAAACATATGTTGGACTCAGTGACTATACCGTGGTTGGTATTTTATCTTTCTTTATCCCCTTGCTTCTTACCTCATTTTTGTTATTATGCACTATGGTGGAAGGAATATGTATTTTTTTTTCTCCAATATTGATTATGTGTATTTTTTCTATCATGTTTATGTATTTCTATATATTATATAAGATAATGTGTTTAATGGTGGTTTATGAGTTTTATATACTGTTTTGGTGATTTCCATATGCAATGGCTGTTGTATTCTAGTATATTTAGTGTCGGTCTTCTTTTTAGACACATTTTAAACTTCTACCTCCAAAAATTGTATTATTTTTAATTATTCTTAACGCATTTCATATTTTAATTTTTAAGATTATTGTGCGTGGTCAATTTCTTTAGTAGGTGTTACTTTATATTATTGGCTGCTGTAACGCACAGGAGTAGTGGATCCGCTGGACCACCGCAAGCAATGGTGGAAGCCCACACCAGGGGGGGAATCAAGTGGGCCCCGTTTTCACCAGAGCCCCCGCAAAGGGGGATGGATTGCTGGGGGGGGAGTCTCCCAAGTCGTTTCCCCACTGGCGGAACTGCTTGGATGGGGGCCAAAGGGTAGGCATGGTACAGATTTGGCGGGCGGGCTCGTAGTTGGGGACGGGCAAAGTCAGGGCAGGCGGCAGAGGTTCATGGTCGGGGGCATAGGCAGAAAGGTACGGACACGGTAACGGGAAAGATTTTCTCACAACGCTTTCTCGATAGGCAATGGGCACTAAAGATTCAGCAGGAAAACCAGGAAGTGGCAGGCTTAAATAGGGGCAGCGACCGGCTATAGCCAATTACCGGTGCGCTGGCCCTTTAAATTTAACACTGCAGGCGCGCACGCGCCAAGTGACAGAGACAGAAGCAGCAGGAGCGTGGCCGGGTAAGTGCGCCTCGGGGATGGCAGGGGAGCGAGTGCGCCGGGGCGACCCGACGTGGGGGACGGGGCGCGCTCAGAGCGGGGCACGGATTGCCTGCGCCCCAGGACAGGGTCGCAGGGGCATCCGTGACAGTACCCCCCCCTTTACCCCCCTCCTCCTCTTTCTGGTCTGAAGGCATTTCTGGATTATGTTACGGTCCAGAATGTTCTCTTCTGGCTCCCAAGACCTTTCCTCGGGCCCGAACCCCTTAGAATCCACGAGAAAAAAATCGTTTCCCTCTAGTCCTTTCTCAACCCAAAAACCCTTGCCCAAAAAGACTTTAAAGGCATCAGCCAAGACTTTGGGGAGGGACATTTTTCCCGAGAGAAACAATTCAGGCCCGGGGGTTTTAGTACGAACATAAAAGGAGTTCGGGATGTGTATGGTGGGGGGACTGGAGTTTATGGGCCCACCGGGTTAATGCGCTTAAGGCCCTCAAAAAGTTAAAAAATGCGGGGTCCCATTTTTATAACTGGGGATTTGGGCAACATTTTTTGGCTGACAGCCACACCTTTCACCGGGGGGAGAAAACTGGAGGGGGTTTCTTCTTTTTTGTTGAGCCTTCGTGCGCTCAGAAACGGGCAGGGATTGGGGGGTCGGGGCCCAGAGGGCCCTTCAGCCTGGACCAAATGCATCCCTGCCGGGACCTCAGACAGGATGCCTGGGGAGGGTCGGGCATGCAGGCTGACACATGTAAAAGGGAGAGACACCCGCGGACTCCGGTCTAGGGAATTATAGGAAAATTTCCCCCAGGAAGCAAGTTGGACCATCACCGTTGGCCGAGACAAATGGCGCAGGTAACCCCCAGAGCCTGATTGACCTTTCCACCTAAACCTTTCCCCTTGGGGGGTGGTAACCCGAGGAGAAACAACTTCACCTGGACTGAAAAAAAGGGGCCCGCCAGAATTTAAAAACAACTAGACCCCGACCCAAAGACAAAACGCAGAGGAAACCCGTGAAAACGAAAAATGTGGTGAAAAAGCAGCTCGGCCGGTGCGGGCGGGGGGCAGGCCCTGGCAAGGGACAAAATGTGCTTTTTTAGAAAACCGATCATGATCACCCAGACAACACCAAACGAAGGGGGAAGAGGGTTTACAAAGTCCATCACCACGTGAACCTGGTTGGGTGGGAGGGTAGTGGGTGCAAGACCCCCCCGGGTTTGTGACGAGGTGTCTTGTTTCAGGCACAGGAGGTACAGGACTTGACAATTCCCGAAAACCTTAGCGAGGCCCTCCCACCAATAAACCCCGCGAGATCAGGAGAAACCCTTGCGAGCACCAATGACCGCCACAATGAGCAGTTCCCCACTTCGGGAAAACCCCTAAGAGGCAGGGCTTACTATGTCTTCCCCCGGGGGACTTTTCCGGAGGCGACGGAGCGTGGAGAAAAGGCCTGGGGGGATTATGTGCTCTGAGGTCTTTTTCATCAACCCTGGGAGGCGTGAAGAGGGCGTTGCCTTCACAATTCTTTTCTGCGGGACAAATGGATCTGGAAGTTAAATGGGAGAAAAAGAGGACCACCAGCTTGGTGCGGATTGAGTCGCTGGGCCGTCTGGAGGGACTGGAGGGTTTTTGTGACAGATGCAGATGGATGCCGAGCACCTTCCCGCAGATAACGCCATTTTCCCCCAATGCCAGTTTGATGGCTAAAAACTCCCGATCTCCAAGGTATAAATTTCCCCTCCTTGGCGAGAATGTCTTGGAAAAAAACCCACAATGACCCTTTTTCCCCGGACCCCTTTTGCTGAGGACTGCTCCAAACCCCACTGAAGGCACTACTTCAAGCAGAAAGGGTTTTTTGCGGGGGGCCGGCCCTGAAAGGCTAATGCGGTGGGAAAGGCAGTTTTTATTTAGTAAATTTCCCCGGCCTCAGAGGGCCGGTACGTGGATTTACAATTTTCTTCGTGAGGGCCCCAAGGGGGCCACCCGCATGGAAGAGTGCGGGAAAGAACTGCCGGTTTAATTGCAGAAACCCCGGAACCCCTTTAGGGCCCCCAAGGCCGACTGGGTGTGGCCATTGCAACCGACCCACAACTTGGCTGGGTCCCCCTCCCCCAGGCCCTGGCAAGATGATGTACCCAGAAATGGGAAGGCTGCTTGATGAAAAGGCACTTCCCCATTTTGGCATAAGGCATTACTTAAAAATGCCCAGTACCCTGCCCAACATGGGCGCGAAGTCCTTTGATTAGGTGAGTACACCAAGTGTCGTCCCGGGAGACCACGAAAAGGTATAAAAGGAATCCCCGAGACTCATTCACAAACCCTGAAGACGGCAGGCGCATTACACAGCCAAAGGCAGACCCGGTCTCAAAGTGCCCGACCCTGGTGTTTAAAAGGCCCTCTTCCATTCATCACCCTTACGGATTCGGAACAAATTGTAGGGCCCCCCCCCCCCCCAAATCCAACCTGGGGAGATCTTCGCACCCCGTAAGCGGTGAAGAGCCCGTGATCAACGGGAAAGGGGATCGATTCTTCACCGTGATCTTTTACCCCCGGGGAATTTTGATGCAGGGCGTAAGGGCCGCCTTCTTTTTTTCCCCCCCCTTCTGGAGATTTTTTAGAAAATTTCCCACATGGCTTGTTCTCGGGAAGGACAAGGGGTAGACCTGCCCCGAGGGGACTGGGACCCGGCAGTAGGTCGATAGGACAATAATGGACAATGAGAGGAGCTCTCTGCTTGCTTTTCAAAAAAACATCGCCGAACTCCAGAATTCGGCAGGTAGGCCGGGCAAAAGCTCGCGGAGGGTCAGCCCAGAGCAGGAAAGCATCGGGCGAGGTGCCGCAACAATGATTACAATTAGGACCCCCGCGAATTTCTTCTCCCAAAATCCCCGTCCTTAGGAGATGGGGCCCCGCTAAGGGAAACCCGAGGGGAACCGTCGAAGAGGAGCGAGGCAGACGTAGAAGGAGATCTTTTCCTTTTGCAGGATCCTACGTGGAAGACAGCGGGTTGGTGTGAACTAATAAAGTTGCTTAGCACTCACCGCTGACCCCAGGGGTCAACCAGCGGGTTTTCCAGACGGACCACCGGGAGACGAACTGCATCACAAGGAGCGGTGGGTAAAGATTCCGGCTGAACCAAGTCCCGGGGAAACCAAACCCGAAAAGTGAGTCCAACATCCGTCACGACCTTACCGCATATCAGGGAAGGAGAGGGGGAATTTGCACCTAGAACGCGCTCCCACGGAACTCGGGGGAGTAAAACCGGCTGGTTCCTCAAACACGCTGCGAATTTCCCCGAGGAAAGCCTAATTTCCCCCATTACCGGGGCCATCCCTATCCCCAAGGTTGGCCCCTCCCGGGCCTTTCCCGGGGGAGCAGGCTAACCACGAATGCCACCTTTGTCGTTCGGACAGGAACTGATTTCCCCTCATCCACATATCGAACATTTGGTGATAAATCCCCTACAAGTTTCGGGTTCCCCTCGTACTTGGGCGGGACGACAGCCGGAGCTGGGCCCACCGGGGCCAAGGAGCCGCCAAGCTGGAACAACCACAGGAATGGCGGAGGTTGCTGCTGTGTGGGGGATGAGCTGCTGCATCATGGGAAAATGGTTCATTGTGCGCCCTTTTGACCCAGTTTCTGTGACGCTGGGGGAACAATGGCGTTAGCCCCAACTGGGCGTGGCACCTTTGGGGGGATCCAGGCCGGGTTTTCTGTAACGCACAGGGGTAGTGGATCCGCTGGACCACCGCAAGTGATGGTGGAAGCCCACACCAGGGAGCGGAATCTAAGTAGGTCCCGGTTTTCACCAGAGCATGCCGCAATGCGGGATGGACTTTCTGTGGCGGGAGTTTGCCAGGTCGCTTACACTGGCGGAACTTGCTTGCGATGGTGGCCAAGGGTAGGCGTGGTACAGATTTGGCAGGCAGGCTCGTAGTTGGGGACAGGCAGGAAGGTCAGGGCAGGCGGCAGAGGTTCATGGTCGAGGGACATAGGCAGAAAGGTACGGTACACGGTAATCAGGACAAGACTTCTCACAACGCTTTCTCGATAGGCAATGGGCACTAAAGATTCAGCAGGAAAACCAGGAAGTGGCAGGCTTAAATAGGGGCAGCGACTGGAAATAGCCAATTACTGGTGTGCTGGCCCTTTAAATTTAACACTGCCGACACGCGCGCGCCCGAGGGAGCGGGACCGTGCGCGCCAAGGGACAGAGACAGAAGCAGCAGGAACGTGGCCGGGTATGTGCGCCTCAGGTCGAGCAGGGGAACGAGCGCGCCCGCGACCCGACGTTCGGGACGCGGCGCTGCTCAGCATCGGGGCACGGATGCGCCTGCGACCCAGGAGGAGGGTCGGAGGGGAATCCGTGACAGCTGCACTCAATAATAATAAAGTATTGTTTTCATTCTGGCTGTCATAGCTTTGTCTAGGCACAAATAATGTATATGTTATAGCTATATCTACTGTAAAGAAAAAATAGCACCACATTCTTAAATGCAGAAAAAGATAATTTGCACATTAGCATATCTAGTATGGCATACAGAAAATACTATATATACACAAATATCCAATAACTCTGCCATGACAGCCAGACCTAAAATAACCAATTATTTACATTGTGGAGTTCTTTCTGACAACTGATATTTATTTATATTAAAAAGTGTCTAATTTTTGTTTAATTTTAGAAAATGAAACCTTTATTTACATTAACATATGTCTCTGTTTTAAATAGAAATGCAAAGTAAACATGATATATTGCTTACAGGTGAGGAAGTTAGGTCACTTATTCTTAACTGATTCTCCAAATCTTGCACTTTATATTTTAATTCTGTATTTTCAGTCTCTAGTTCCTGAATCTGCATATAAGCACATCCAGAATTAAAAAGATCAAACAAAGTGCATTAATTTAGGTGTCTGGTCACATTATTTTACTATTTAATGAACTTATCTGCATCACTAAAAAGTTTATAAAATGAATAAATAATGAAAACCAGGGCTTTAATAAAGAGCACCTATCACTATTAAGCATACTAAGTTATATTATAGTAGGGAGGAGGTAAATGTAACTACACATAAAAAATTACCTTTAGAACCACACAATGATGGGGGTGACAGTTTCAGGCTCTATATCTCACCATCCACTACAGCTTTGAACATGAATCTAGCATCTTCGCTATCTCATACATAAATTTGACTTGTAACTATTTAGCATATGCTTATTTATGTAGATCCTTGTCATATTACTGCATTGTTACCATACTTGCCAACTCTCCCAGATCGTGCTTCACATACTTTCGAAAATTGACAAGTATGATTGTTACTGTTTTGCTCCTGGTGGTGGAACAGTCTTGTTCTTCTTGTACAGTACAAATTACAACTTGTTTTCACATTCCCTAATAGCTCAGTGTGTTATTAGGTTGATTTCCAAGCAAAAGGTCACTGGTTCGAATCGAGGAGCAGCCATGAAGATTTCCCAAGAAAAGAGAAACAGCATCATCTAGCTCATCAAGAGCATGTGTGTGAGTGCCATGGTGGTTGGAAGAATACAAAATGAATTACATCCATCCATTCCAAAGCCAAGAGGTGGACGTGAAAGGCAAAATATCGGAGTCAACAAGTTGGCACATCACAAGGTCTGTCAGTTCTGGCGCGACGTTTAAACATGTCAGGAAAAGCCCGCGCCCACTCGAGGGTCAACAGCCTGACTTGGGGTGTATTTGTGACGTTGCGCTCCCCCCTAGGGGTCTGCAATGTCAGCCAGATACGGGTTCACAGCTAACCCCTGTCCACACGGGCAGAGGGAGACCCAGGGAGTGTGAGATGATGCCCCACTTTCCCACAACCCTGAACGGCTGGGAGAGATCCATTTACCCGCGCTGGTGAAACAGAACTCTGCCAGCCCGGTAGATTGCAACCATTTCCTCATCAGTTATAAGACCGGTCCGTTACAAACTTATAACAAGGCCAGGAAACAGCACAGGTAGTGATATATTAGAGACAGAGAAAAAGTGACATGTGAGATCGGCAATCAAGACAACAGACCAGCTCAGGATTAAAGTTTAAAGATTTAATCGCCTTGTGAGCAAACTAGACAAACAATACATATATAGGGGTATAACTATACAGATATTGGCCAGAGGTAAAAATACGGATATGGTTACAAAAAAGGAGGCAACAAGATGTGTCTATTTAACTTAGGTTGGCCTTGTGCTCAGGACCGGGACAACAGGTAGGCAGGGGTAGGCGATCGCCTAGAGCGCCTACCTCTGCCTGTCCCTAAGGGGCGCAGGCAGGGGCTCCGAACCTCCTGGGCTCGAGGCCGCTGCATGTGCGTCCGCAGGACACACACACAGCTGTGGGCTTCTGCGGAGCAGAGAGCGAGCAAGCGCTCCCTGCTCCACAGACAGTGTTGGACCCGCTCACCGGAGGATCGCTGGATCCTAAGGTAAGCCGCAGGGCCGACACAGCGGCTCAGCAGGCAGCTTCGCGATGACGCGATATCATCGCGTCGCTGCCTCTCCTCGGGCGCACAGCGTGTCATAGGCCGTGCACCCAAGGAGCTGCCGGAGGAGCGCGCGGCCGGTAAAGAAGAGGAGCGCGTGGCCGGGAAGCAGGTAAGGTGAGTATGAATGTTGTTATTTTTATCTGAGTGCCGCTATATATATATATGCCTGCCTGAGCCCCTATATACCCCTGCCTGCCTGAGCCCCTATATACCCCTGCCTGAGCCCCTATAATGCCTGCCTGAGCCCCTATATACCCCTGCCTGCCTGAGCCCCTATAATGCCTTCCTGAGCCCCTATATACCCCTGCCTGAGCCCCTATATACCCATACCCCTGCCTGAACCCCTATATAACCCTGCATGAGCCTCTATATACCCCTGCCTGCCTGCGCCACTATAAAGTCTGCCTGAGCCCCTATTTACCCCTGCCTGCCTGAGCCCCTATAATGCCTGCCTGAGCCCCTATATACCACTGCCTGAGCCCCTATATACCCATATGCCTGCCTGAGCCCCTATATACCCCGGCCTGATCCCCTATAATGCCTGCCTGAGCCCCTATATACCCCTGCCTGCCCGAGCCACTATAATGCCTGCCTGAGCCCCTATATACCCCTGCCTGCCTGAGCCCCTATAATGCCTGCCTGAGCCCCTATATACCCCTGCCTGAGCCCCTATATACCCCTGCCTGAGCCCCTATATACACCTGCCTGAGCCCCTATATATCCATACCCCTGCCTGAGCCCCTATATACTCCTGCCTGAGCCCCTATAATGCCTGGCTGAGCCTCTATATACCCCTGTCTGCCTGAGCCCCTATATACGCCTGCCTGAGACCCTATATACCCATATGCCTGCCTGCACCCCTATATCTATCTGCGTGCCTGAGCCCCTATATCTATATGCCTGCCTGTGCCCCTATATATACCTGCCTTGTAGGAGGCGTTCGTTCCGCCCTCTATTTAGATTAATTTTAAATGTAATTTAGGGCACTTGTATTATCCAAAAACTTTTTTCATGTCCTTTCTAGTCCATGTAAAAATTGATTTATCACTTATTTGTCACTTGTGTATCAGGGTTTTTTGGGGATTAAACTAAAACTATTAACCTCATTTAATAATTGATCACATATTTTGTCACTTTTTTTTATTAATTTTTTTAAATTTTTTAAATTTAATAAATTTATTTGCAAAAGTATAAAGGGTTTCCCCTTTTTAAATAGAGTTTTCCCCCCCCTTACACTTTGCTTGAGAAAACCTTGGGATTCGAAACGTTTTTCTTTGGACATTTTGGGAATAAACACGTTTAATTTTTTCATCACATTTTGGAGTGCTGTTTTTTTCCCTGAATATATTTTATAGGGAAACTTGTGACGTAAGTTAACTCTGCGGGCCCCCATTCATTAGGGTTTAATTTTTGAGTGCTGCTTTTTTTTTTTTTTTTTTTATCTTTTGAGTCATTAAGCTGGCACCTTTTTTTTAGTTTTTTTCTTCTTTTTTTTTTTTTAAAAATAGGGGAAAACACCCAATAAAATTTCCCAAAAGCCCCTTTTCCTATTCCGAAGTGGGGGTGGATGGAAATACTTAACGGGAAACAAAAGGGGAAAATCCGCTTTTTTTGGGAAACTCACCATCACCCTGAGACACAACGAAATTTTTAAAATCTTTCAAAAAAAACAGGTTACTTTAAATTTTATTTGTCACCCCTTAAACAAAATTTTAAGCATAATAGAATCCCTAGGGGAATGGGGTTAAACAACTTAGACCAATCTGTTTTTTTTTAAAAAAGTTGAATTTCGCCCCCCGTTTTGAAGCAATTTTCCCAAAAAAGAAAGTTTTTGAATGTTTTTACTGAATTTGGAGTTCTTACATAAAAAATTTGGGGACTGTCACGGGATAAAGAAAATGGGGGAAAGAGGGGTTTTCCCTAAAATCTTTGTTGTCCATGAAGACTATATTAGTTTTTATGCAAGTCAGAAGCCCTTTTTTGAAAATTTTTAAAAAAAGATTTAGAAAAAAATGAAACGGTAAAAATTGGCCAAAGGCACTTACATGATTATGAGTCTGGGTTTGTTTACTCTTGGAAAAATGAGGGAGGGTTTCCCTTTTTCCCAAAAAATTCGAAAAGACAATTTACTTCTTATAAATAAATTTTTTAATAATGATCCCCCCCAAATTTTTTAGGGGGAAAATTAAAAAACAACCCTAAAAAAAAAAACGACCAACAAGGAGAGGAAGAGCGTCATCCCTAACCCCCAAAAAAACCAATCAGAAGAACAAAGCGAATTCCATCAAGAAAAGTAACATCTGAAAAAAATGACTCTTAAATTTGTGGTAAATATTTTTCTTCCCAAAATTTTTTTAACACCATCACAAAAAGTTTACTATCAAAAGGTTTTTTTTCCTTTTTTTCCGAACAAAAAAACAAAATTGGTTTTTAATTTGAATTGGAACTTTTAACAGGTTTTTAAGAAGGGTTTAAATTGTGTTTGTGGTATGCTCAAAAGGGGTTTAAACCGTAAAACCATCTGTTGATTTAAACCCCCTTGCCAAACCCGTTTTTTCTTTTTAGTGAGTTTTCTCCACCAATTATTACGCACCAATTTTGGGAAAATTTTATAATTTAGGGTTTAAAAAAGAGCTATCAAAATTTGAAAAAATTAAAAAAAAAAATGATAAAACAGCCTTTGGGGTTTATTTCCCCAAATTTTACACATTAAAGAAAATTATTGCTTTTTAAAAAAATTTTTCTGAGAATTCACCCCTCACTGTTAGGCCGGGTACAAAGGCGGGGCAGTTTGGTGGTGTTTTATTCCCAAAAAATATATAGCTTTAGGCCCCAAAGACAACTTGGGGATTCCCCAAAAAAAAATTTCAGTAAAAAACTTGTGAAATTGGGTTTAGGGAAACAAATTTTTTAAAAATTTTAATTGAGGTAAAATTTAAAAAAAATTTTTTAAAAGGGTTTTTTAAAATCCCCGGGGATTTCCCCTTTTGTAAACTATTACCCAAGATTCAACCCAGTGTTTAGATAACCCCCCAGGGAGGGCCCATCGTTTCTAGAAGGGGTCTTTTTTTTTAAATTTTGGGATCCATTTTTTTTTTGGGCAGGGGATTGGGGTGAATTTTTCTTTAAAAACAGTCATACATTTTGAGACACTTTTGATTTTTTATGTAAAAATTTAAAAATGTTAGTGTCCCCTTCTTCAATTATTTTAGTGTCCTTTGACCTTGAGACCTATAACATCAAAAAACATAAAAGAGGGGTTTGGGGGCTATACTTTGGGTTAAATTTATGAATAAAGGATTTTTTGTGTGAAGCAAGGAATTTTTTTGAAACTGGCGTATGGATTTTTTTTTACACATAATTAAAAAAATTTTTTTTAAAAGGAGATTTTTTTTAAAAGTCACGAGGGGAAAAACCCCTGGCAAAAAAAATGTGGCGCCCACTTTTTGCAAATTTATTTGTATCTAGTTGGGGAGAATTTTTTCCCCCATGTGTCCCACCCCTTCAGCAATGTGGGTGAGGTGGTGGGGATTTCATAATGATATTTTTTTTGTCTTGGTTGGGGACGGAGTTGGAAATTTTATGGGTTTTTATTATTTTTTTTAACAATATTTTGTCCTGGTTTTAAATTTAAATATGACTCTTCCCGTAAAAAGATATCTTTTTTTGACACTATGGGTTAAATTTTTTATGGTTTTTGATTTTACAAAGGGGTTTTTTTGTAAAAAACACAGTTTGCAACTAAATGGGGGGGGAAATTTATTTTTAACGAAATGGGGAATTTTTTTTAGAAAATTTCCCGGAAAACTTTGGTTCCGGGAAAGAAAAAAAAGAACCCTTTGGGGTACTTCGGGGGAAAAAAAGTTTGCTTTTTATTGATAAAAAAGGCTGCGAGCACAAGGCGCTAAAATGTGGGGGAAAGCACTCTGGGAGGGAAAAAGGGCATAGCCTGCAAGACATTGCAGAGATGAAGCCAATCAAGACCGGCGGGGGTTCGTGACTTCCCCCCCGCCTAAATAAACCGAGCGGGGCCCCGGGAATCACACTCCTCTCACTGTACTGATAGGGAAGGGGCTGCTGCGGGTGATCCCCTTTTTGAAGAACTGATTATTATATACAGCGATTTCTGTGGGTGTCCTCAGCTTGTCTCAGAGACTGTTCGCTTAAAGTTCTATTTCTTATTTATTGGGATAATGGATCTGAAAATCCAGATGCGTGTCCACAGCAGCTGCATATACATCAATATCCAAGAGGATCTAAGCCATTCCTGTTGTATTCATTTTAAAGAAACAGCGTTTTTTACAATACAAATATCACTTCATTGGTGGATTTGGCTGCTGAATTCTATTGCCAATTACAACCAGGGGTTAATTAAGCGTTGATATGCTGTTGTGCTGACAAAAATAAACCGTCTTTTTCAACGCCAAAAAAAAATAAATTTTCGTAGCCTAATTCACAAGCAAAGCTAATAAAACTGTAATCTCTGTTGTGAGTCGTAGAAAACGACGCAATTGAACACGCAACTAGTTTGGTGCGGCCTCAATTTCCCTTTGGCGCAATTTACTCCAGGGGTTTAATTAAGCGTTGTTAGCTGGTGTTCTAGACAAAAATAGAACCCGTCTTTTACAACGCCAAATATACTATAGTTTTATTTAGGTAGCCTAATTCACAGCAAAGGCAAAATACAAATGTATCACTGTTGTGTGGTGGCGTAGAAAACAACGCAATTGTAACACGCAACTAGTTTGTGCGTGCTCAATACTTGGCGCAATATACACTCCAGGGGTTAATAAAGCGTTGTTTTGCTGGTGTGCTGACAAAAATAAACTGTCTTTTTCAACGCCAAATATATATATATTTTTTGGTAGCCTAATTCACAAGCAAAGGCAAATTACAACTGTATCTCTTGTTGTGTGGCGTAGAAAACACGCAATTGTAACACGCTACTAGTTTGTGCGGCTCAATTCTTTGGCGCAATTTACATCCAGGGGTTAATTAAGCGTTGTTTTGCTGGTGTGCTGACAAAAATAAACCGTCATTTTCAACGCCAAATATATATATTTTTTTTTGGTAGCCTAATTCACAAGCAAAGGCTAATTACAACTGTATCTCTTGTTGTGTGGCGTAGAAAACACGCAATTGTAACACGCTACTAGTTTGTGCGGCTCAATTCTTTGGCGCAATTTACATCCAGGGGTTAATTAAGCGTTGTTTTGCTGGTGTGCTGACAAAAATAAACCGTCTTTTTTCAACGCCAAATATATATTTTTTTTTTTGGTAGCCTAATTCACAAGCAAAGGCTAATTACAACTGTATCTCTTGTTGTGTGGCGTAGAAAACACGCAATTGTAACACGCTACAAAGCTACTAGTTTGTGCGGCTCAATTCTTTGGCGCAATTTACATCCGGGGTTAATTAAGCGTTGTTTTTGCTGCTGTGCTGACAAAAATAAACCGTCTTTTTCAACACCGAAATATATACATTTTTCTTGTAGCATAATTCACAAGCGAAGGTTAATTAAGCCTGTTTGTGCTTTTACATTTAGTAAAACACACAGTGCTTGTAAACGACACATACAAGTAAATTTTTCCTGGCCATTTGTGGAGCGCAATTTATATCCAAGGGTTACCCAAGCTTGTTACTGGGTTCATTTGGAGTCAAAAACAGGGTGTATATTTATCATATACAGATAGCTTCATCAAACAGTGTCTGTACATTTTAGAACAAACAGTATGTCAGACAGAGAGGTGGCAGGCTCTGCAACTGCGAGTGGCAGTGGCACAAACATTTCTGAAACGGGCCCAGGTCGCAGCACAGCAAGGGGACGTCGCAGCAGGGGTCACTCGGTGGGCCACAACTGCCGCTGTCATCTAGCGGCCGTGTGTTGTTCAGCAACCCAAGGGTTCTTGATTGGTTGACTAGGTCATCCTCTTCCTCCCAGATGACATCTGACAACCCCAGCCAAGAGTCGGTGGGAACCTCAGACACAACACTTAGTTGGCATGGCCCGGGAGCGGGTCAGCGGCCCTCACCTGTCCTCAGCCCGCCTCTGTCCCATCCAGTTCCCTCAGCCAGGGATCAACTATGTGGTCTGGGCTCAGCGCCACTATATAGCGAGGATGAACAATTTGAGGAGGGCAGTCAGCAGCTACGTGGCAGCGAAGAAATGGGGCCAATATCCCCAGCTTCTTGCAGTAGGCGGCAAAGTATAGATGTGGAGAGTGGCATGGGAGGTCATGTGGTGAGAGGTCAGCCTCGGCTTACCAAGACCGGTGATGAGGACAGTAGTGACGATGAAACACAAATAGATGATGATGTAGCCGACCGCACTTGGGAGCCGGGTGAAGCAAGGGCTTCATCATCGTCAGGAGAAGAGGGCGTCAGCTTGCGCGTCAGGCAGCGGCGCAGCCAGCAAGTTGGTTGTGTGGCCGTGAGTCAGCAGGGTAGCAGCAGTGTGAGGTCGGGAGCCAGCGGCCACGGGGTAGAAAACCCGCTTCGCAGGTCCAAGACAGTAGCGGCACAGGGGCTCAGCGAGGCAGCGGCGGCAGTAAAATCAGCTACTCGGCGGTGTGGCAGTTCTTTGCTAAGACACCGGAGGAGCCGAATATGGGTATATGTAGAATCTGTGGGCAGAAAGAGAATCGTGGGCAGGGAGCTAACGTTGGCACAACGGCCCTGCGTCAACACATGCAGCGTCACCATCCGGTGGCCTGGGAGAAACGTGGCTCAGATGTGGGGGTCCCTCCTGCCGCTGCGGCGGCAGCAGCGGCAGTGGCACGCATGCCATTTCAGCCAGTCAAGGCTCCACCACCTCTGCAGAAGGCAGCTGTTTCTCTTTGACATCCTCTCCCGGTCCAGATGCTCCTGCTCCTCGCTACTCATGGCGCCAGCAGTCGTTCAGAGAGGCGATTGTAAAGAGACAACAGTATGCGTCCAACCATCCTAAGGTGCAGCAGCTGACCGTGCTCCTGTCCAAGTTGTTGGTACTGCAGTCCCTCCCTTTCCAAATGGTGGACTCTGCACCATTCAGAGAACTAATGGCTTGTGCCGAGCCGAGATGGAGAGTTTCAAGCCGTAATTTCTTTTCCAAAAAGGCAGTACCAGCACTTCATAAATATGTAGAACAGAAATAGGGTCAGTCCTTGAGCTTATCGGTTTGTTCCAAGGTACACGGCAGCGCGGACGTCTGGAGCTGTAACTAAGGTCAGGGCCAGTACATGTCCTTTACGGCCCACTGGGTGAATGTGCTTCCTGCCCAGGCACACCAACAACTTGGACAGGAACGCCGCTTTCTCCTCCACGTTGTCAAACGCTGCTCCTGCGCCAATGC
>JAODAL010064973.1:0-18448 GCA_025379985.1 Phyllomedusa bahiana
TAATAATTCGGTTTAATATCAACTTTACCTTAAAGCTGTGAAAAAATGAGAAAAAATTGAATTTCTGGACATACTCATCGAAATTGATAGAAGAATGTGATTCAAACGGATGTATTCCCGAAAGACCCTTCTGTAAAATGCACTACTACATGCCTCTTCCTATCATAATCCCTTAAACTATTAGAGCCATACCTACCGGGCAGTTACCTGCGCATACCCGCGCAGGATTTGCCGTCTGAAATCAAATTTAAAAATCAAGCAATAGATATTAAAGGAATGGTTTTCGCAGCGTGGCTACAGTGGGAGAGTGGATGAAAAAAGCATATCAGAAAGCTAAAAGAGACACCACGAAATCAATTACTGCAATCCAATAAGAAAAGGAAAATAGATTGGGAGAGGTTCTGTTTTTTCATTCACAAAATAACCAAACAATGGCCTCAGCTACGAAACATCCTAATAAGCATTGGGAATATTGAAAAACTGACCCTATGTTGGCAAGAAAACACCTGATCGCCCCCTAAAAACTGCAAGGAGCTCCCAATTTGCGTGACCATCTAGTTAGAGCCATATGGGTCCAAAATAGAAACCCCTTTAGCACTAGAGCCCTAAGCAGGGTTTCTTCCCTGTGTCAAGTTTGTCGCATGTGTAAACATGCTGAGGACAGATGTTTTTTTACATCTGATGGCACTCGTGAGTATAAAAATCAGACACTAACATTACATGCATACTAAAAATGTAGTATAATAAGGCCATTGCCCCTCGCTCTAAATCGTATATAGCATAACCACACGCGAGTTGAAGGTAACGAGTAACGGGAGCATGTACGTGACATAAAAGGCAGCATGGGTGTAGAAGATAGCAGCCAACTTAAAAACCCTACCAAAGACATTTAAAACATCACAATTGGTAAAGCTGCAGCTTATTGAAGTTGAAGGTATTGATCTAGTTCCATCTAGGAATCAGATGGGGTGACATTACGAAAATTATGAACAAAGGGAGACCAGAATGGATTGTACAATTATACTATGGCCCCAAACCGGACTAAATGAAAACTGAATTTCGCACCATTCTTTATGAAGCTACACAGTAGAACATCCAGTACATTTTGTATGGAGCCACCTGTGTCCCTTCTATTCTCGGCCACATTTTCTCTTCTTATTATAAAATTTATTTCTTTGTTTTTAACTGTTTTCATTCCCACCTTCTTTAGTTCTGAACCCTCCTGTTGCACCGCATAGACACATGATTTAAGCCTGCAGTGATGCATCGATGACATGGACCAGATAGCACGATAATGGGTTAGTGTCGCATGGGATTCTGGCCAGCAGACGTTGTGAATGGACAAGATGTATAAGACCTCTACTAAACTAGTTTTATATATAAGCAAACTGTATTCAACTACTATGGACCGTTTTCTGCTTGCTAGGTTGTAATGTTAATACCTATATATTAGTGTCCGTGTCATTCATGTATTTAATATTGAATGTATGTGAATTTGCCGTTTGGTATGGCTTTAGATCATGTATTTGTGTTTTGTTGTTTTTTGTTTTTGTTCTTGTGCTGCTAGCCAATGCTTATAATGTAAACACTAGTCTATGAGTACAAGCCGTGAATGTAGGTGTACCCTTCGGAACTGTTGCGTTGTTCGCTTAGCCATTTCACATTATGTTATGCTATTCAGCTAAATTTGCATCATGAAATACTGTTTTAAAATTGAGCAATAGCTGTGAGTGTGGGTGTACCTTTAAGAATTGTTCCTGGAGTAGTGTGCATGCCTCGTGCGGGGAATGTTACGGCCCGCCAGTTCCGGGCATCTAATTGCGCAGGTGCCGCATGTCCGGGATTTTTCCTTGGGCATGCGCGTCTCGCCAAGATTGCCGTAATTGGGGCGGGTCAGCGTCCTTCCCTTCGAGCATGATGTCTGCGCCGATGAGAAACACCAGGTGTAAGTAATGATTAGAACACATTTAATGGTGGCGGGAATAGGACATGGTTATCCACCCCCTGAGGAAAGCAAGTTAATAACAAGCGAAACGCGCGTGGGGTGCCGTGACAACGCATCACTCGCCTCCTGATACAGGTAAAGTACTGCACTTACGCCTATTTCTTCTAATCCCCATTGCTGGACATATGCCATTTTTCTTAATTAGAATGTATAGTTTATAATTATTGTAGAGGCATTATGTATTATTATGAGCCGTTAGATTTTGGGGATAGTGGTAGAGCTATCATTTATACTCATAGCAGTACAACATAAAATAGACTTTTGCACTTTATAAGGGTTGTGTTAGTATATGTCTCACCGCTGTCCATTTTTTGGTGATTTTCTATGTATCTATGATCTTTCCGTCCTTTTAAAATAATTTTGTAATGTGTTAATAAAGATACAAATTTTTATAACTATGATCGTATGCTCTCATTTTGACATTCTGTAAGTAGTAAAGTTTATTATTGGAAATGTTTTCCAGTGATTCTTGCCCAAAAAATCTTGCAGTAGTTTATTATTCTATAATTAATTGCTCACTGTGGTACGAAATCTATTCTATGTAACGTTGTAACTAACTTCTCCGTGTTTCTGCAGCTGTAAAGCAAAAATTTGTATTCAAAGTTTATGATGTCCGAGTACCTTTCAATCATTAGAATTATTTCTGCCTGTGCTACATTCAGCTGCAATGGCCAAAAGGTATCTCATGGAATCTCATGCCATCTACTAACTGTGTACCAAATAATCATAGACTGTCTACTAAAAGTATAATGTATAATCCCATGCCATCTACCAAAGGAGAGATCTATAATTCCATGCCGTCATCTGAATGGGTAAAGTTTAATCCCATGCTGTCTACTGAACGGGTAATGTATAATACCATTCCGTCTAATGAACGTGTTAGATATAATCCCATACCATTGACGGAAAGTTTAAAACTGCAAGGGAACTTAAAATGTCTATTCAAAATTACCAGAAGTCTAGCAACCAAAATGGGGGAAATTGAGGCGCTAGTTCTAGAGGACAGGTGATGTGTTGTATTGCTGAAAACATGGCAGGAATCCTCGATAATTGGTGCTGTCAACCTTCAAGGATTCATCTATTTAAGAGAAGGACAGGAGCTAACAGGAGGGAGAAGGAGTTTGTCTGTATTAATTTGAGTGTATGAAGGCAAATGTGAAAGAGGAATAGAGGGCAAAGGTTGCTGATAGATGTGCAACATTGTTGGGTGAAACACAAGGAGGGTAATGCATAAAAGGATTATTTTTAGCGTGATCTATAGTCCCAAACATCACTGAGATATATAAAACAGGTGGCATATCAAATGTGATGCCAAAAGCACAAGCGGGTAACAGAGGTAATAATGAGGTTACTTTAAATTACCCATACATGGACTGGGGTCCCGGTTCTGCATGAACCTGCAAAGGGAAGGATGTTCCTCGATCTTGTAAGAGGTTAATTTTATGGGGCAGTTTATAAGAGATCCCACTAGAAGTGAGTGCCTATGTGGATTTCGTATGTCTAACAAAGCAGATCTTGTTGGAGCGGTCACTGTTTCTGAAAACTAGGTAACAGCGACCACAATAAAATTCATTTTAGTGTAAACTGGAAAAAAGAGTGGGAGGGCAAAAACATTTAATTTTAAAAGGTTCAATTTCCCCTTATTGAGGGACGCAGCTATTACCAAATAGTGATGTAGAAGCCAAATGGGAGCGCTTTAAATATACTCTGGGGAAATTTATAGCAAAATGTATTCCTATGGGTAACAAGTATAGGCGAAAAAAACTAAATCCAACATGGCTTCTACCTTCTGTTAAAAAGGCGATAAATAATAAAAAAAATGGCAGTCAGAGGGATCCACATTAGCCTTTGAAAATTACAAAGAGTTTAATAAAATCTGTAAAAAAGTGATCGAAGCAGTTAAAATAAAAAATGAAAGACAGGTGGCCAAGGACAGCAAGACAAACCCCAAGAAACTCTTTAAACATATAAATTCCAAAAAGCCAAAGTCGAGAAATGTGGAAATCCTTAAATAACAGTAATGGGGAGCTGGTCACTGGGGATCAGGAGAAGGCAAAGCTACTAAATAGGTTCTTCAGCTCAGTATATACTAATGATGAGAAAGCAGTTGATGGGGGCGGGCCCAGTGCAGATGCAGGTGGTGCCAATACTGTTAATACATCATCTGCTATAATTAATTGGCTCAGTGTAGAAATGGTCCAAGTTAAGTTAAATAAACTGAATGTGAACAAGGTTCCAGGCCCTGATGGCATATACCCAAGAGCTCAGCTTGGTTGTCCAGTGTGCCCCTGTATATGATATTTAGAGAATCTCTGGTGACTGGTATAGTGCCAGGAGACTGGTGCAAGGCAAATTTAGTTCCCATCTTCAATAAAGGCTCCAAGTCTTGCCCAGGTAATCATAGACCAGTAAGTTTAACATTCGTTATGGGAAAAATGTTTGAGGGCTCATAAGAGACTATATACAGGAATATGTGGACAAATACAATATTATAAGTGATTGCCAGCATGGATCTAGTAAGGACAGAAGTTGTCAGACCAACCTGATCTATTTTTATGAAGAGGTGAGTGGAAGTGTGGATAGCGGGTAGGCTATTGTGTTTTTAGACTTTGCTAAGGCATTTGACACTGTCCCTCATAAACGTTTGTTGGGTAAATTAGAATCCATCAGGTTAGAAATAACAGTGTGTAACTGGATTAAAAACTGGCTATCAGATCATACTCAGAGAGTGGTGGTAAATGACTCCTACTCTGAGTGGTCCCCGGTTATGAGTGGTGTGCCCCAGGGCTCAGTATTGGGTCCTTTTTTATTTAATGTATTTATTAATGATATAGTGGAGGATCAATAGCATGGTTTTCTGTTTTTGCAGATGACACCCAAGCTATGTAGTGTATGCAATCAATGAAGATGCTCATAAATTTTAAGCAGACTTGGACACACTGAGTGCTTGGGCATCCACTTGGTAAATGAGGTTCAATGTGGATAAATTTTAGGTTCTTCATCTGAGTATGAATAATCTGCAGGCATCATATGTCTTAAGGGGAGAAAAACTTGGAGAATCGCTTGTTGAGAAAGATCTGGGCGTTCTTGTAGATCATAGACTACAGAACAGCATGCAGTGTCAATCAGCTGCCTCTAAGGCAAGTAAGATATTGGCGTGTATTAAAGGAGGCATGGACTTGCGGGACAAGGATGTAATTCTACCGCTGTATAAAGCATTGGTGCAACCTCACTTAGAATATTCTCTTCATTCTGGCTCCAGTTTAAAGAAAAGATAATGGAGCTAGAGAGAGTGCAAAGACGAGCAACCAAACTTTTAAGGGGAATGGAGCATCTTAGTTATGAGGAGAGGTTAGTAGAATTGAACATAATTTTGTCTGAGAAAAGACGGCTTTGGGGGGACATGATTAAATTATATAAAATATATAAATGGTCCCCACAAAAAGTATGGGGAAAAATTATTTCATGTCAAAACCCCCTCAAAAGACAAGGGGACATTTCCCTTTGGTTAGAGAAAAAGGATTCAAACTCCAGAGGAAAAAGCGTTTTTTCACTGTAAGAACTGTAAATCTGTGGAATAGCCTGCCTGAGGAGCTGGTCACAGCAGTAACAGTTGGGAGCTTCAAGGTGGGCTTAGATAACTACTTGGAACTAAAGAATATTACTGCGTATGTGGCTATGTAAAATTCTGGATCCTGGCTGGTGGCGGCTCTGGGGTCAGAGATGGGGTCTCCCCTGGAGCAGATTGGTTCTTGCCTGGTGGGTTTCAGGGCATTAACCAGTGGGGAGGCTGGGCTTGAAATCCTTGTTTCCCTCCCTTTACCCACATTTTATCCACCCTTGGTTGACTTGATCGACATGTGTCTTTTTTCAACCGTAACAATGTATTGGTCACGGGCAAGGCATATGCATCTGTATGGCACGAGTTCAAATCCCAGCAGATTTTTCTCTAAACTATCTTGAATTCTTGAACTTATATTGTTATATCTGTCACCCATGCATCATGACACAACTGTCAATGGAGATGTAAAAAAATAAAAACAGAAATCTTTATGCATTACAATCCCACTAAAAGTGGAGTGGATAATCTGGATCATCTTGCAACCATTTACACATGTAGGAGGAAGGTGAATTGGTGGCCAATGGTGCTGTTCTTTGACATCATTGATGTAGCTGCAATTGTGATCTATCTTAGAGAACTTGGCTTCTCCTTGGTTATACCACATACGAAACGGAGATCATCTGTTCCAACGTTGCAGTTTTCAGTCAGGCAGGCGATTAAATTGTTTGGTGTTGCGTATGACATGACACCAACTCGGTCTTCAACAAATTTCAACAAAAACGTCGACACAGCCTTTGTCCTTGAAAAGAAATCAAAAAAGTTTCAAGGGTGTGCTCAGTGTGCATGAAGTCAATTTGCCCACTGCATACTCAGATACAAAATACCACATGTATGAAAACTGTAAAGGTCCAAAACTCACTTTATTGCCCATAGCAACCAATCAGAGCGTCCCTTTCATTTCATATAGTGCTCTGGAAAATGAAAGGGGCGCTCTGATTGGTTGCTATGGGCAACAAAGTGAGTTTTAGACCTAGACAGTTTTCATACATGTGGCCCAAATTGTCTGTGATGAGTGGCAGCAAGCACAATGACACCAAGAAGCACTTTACGTTGAAGCAATACAATATTAGGCCTATAGCCAGCACAATTGAACTGTTTGAGAGCCTTAATTAAAAGTCTACAATGTAGCTTAATTAGTTTTTATTAGCTCATTTTCTGACTATTTCAGCAGAATTCAGTACTTAGAAAGCCTGTCATGTTGGTTTAAATAGTTATTGATGACATTCTAAATATCAGAAAGCAAATAAATTGAGCAGTCAAACAGATCGAAAATGGGGTGAACAACGTATAGTAAATATGTTGGTAGGATGAGGGATAAAGAAACTCAGGTCACCAACTTTATTACCATAGGCTAACTATAGCAGAGGTTGAGGGGGCCCACTCAGGTGTAAGAACATTGTACCCATTTACATTGAAAAACAAATTTGTGGCTTTCTACTATCTAGCAGTACTATGTTGGTTCTCTCATATATGGCAGTATTATTTATATCATTCGTTATTTCTACTTATGTTGCAATTTCTGTTTCTTGTTTTTAGGTGTTGGGAGCCCAATTTCATTTTTCTTGCAGAAATATAAATTCTAGTTACTGCTTATCCTATTAGTTATTGTAGGTAGCAATATTTCCAATGCTGCCAGACACTTTTTAGAATGTCATAAATCTAGTGTTGCGTCTTTTTGTACCTTCGCTATAGAAAGGATGTCTTTGGGTAAACGTGGGGGCAACATTGAATACCATTTGAGAGATCGTGAAGCATTTTGGATATTTTTCTTTAAGTACCATTTCTCCTCATGGCCTTAATCTCAAAAATGAAGTTTTATTACACTAAGTTTTGTTCTTTATGTTATTATCTATAATTATATGTATATATTATTTTTTACCCTCTTTTTTGGCTTTTCTGCTGTTTATGTGTAGAGTGTTTCTGTGTTTTATTTTTTGCTTTTAATTCTTTTTCTCACTGGTTTTCTATGTAATAATTGGTGATTTACTGTCTCTTCCATGTCTGGGGCCGCGGTCCTTCCGTGTGTCTCTTTGCTGCCTGTGTGTATGATGTCTGGCTCTGTGGGTTTTGCTTTTGCACACCTCTCTGTCTTTTTGCTTCACGCTTTGTGTGGGATGTGACAGTGGGCAGTACTGCCAAGCACCCACGTGTGCTACACACTTCCGTTGTTGTGGCTTCTGGGACGCATAGATCTGCCCCGACACGGAATGGTTTGATGCCAGGTGAGCTTTGTTTGTTGCAATCAGTTTGTGTATATATATTGTCAGATATTGTTTGTTTTATTATGCTAAAACTTAGGCTGGGTTCACACGGTGTATTTGCAGGGCTTAATTACGCCCCGCAATTATGGCGTGTGGATGGGGGTAAAATGTTACACTCACCTTGGGGCGTGGTGTGTATTGTTTGTTAACCCTTTTAGCTGATGGTGTGTCACTGGTACTGGAATGCGTGTATATATATATATGCCGCAACCATGCCAGTGGCACCCTGGTTCACATTGTGTTTTTCAGAAATGTTTTTTTTTGTGCAGAACTATACGTTGCATTTGGCATATATTGCTTTTAATTTATATAAGGAGGAATGGATGCCTCCATTTTGGTCTCTTGCACCCCGCCCACCTCCCACAGGTTGTTATATCAGTGCAGTATGCTTGTAAGGTTGGTGCATTTTTTATTTTTCTCTCTGGATTATGCAGGTCTGTTGACCTAATGAGAAGTCTGTTGACTCAAGTGAGAGGTAAAAATAGAGTAGGACCACCCGCCTTGAGATCCCGTTGGTAGCCGGGGGTGGCTTAAACATTTTTTGATCAATACATGTGAACTAAGAATCTCAAAGTTTTTTTCATGTGTGTACACAAGAGGCACAAAACTTAGCAAGTATAATAAACAGTGGAATCCCGGAGTCTGCTGATGGTAAAATTTCAAAGCACAAGTATTTTTGTCAGGGGAAGAGTAGTAGTATGCAGAAAAAATTGTTATTCCACGGCGCTCACATCCACTCGACGCATTTCATGCCTGCACCAGCGGTTAACCCCCAATGAAGTGCTGGTGCAGGCACAAAACGCGTTGAGTTTTGTAGATTCTAATAAATCGGATTTTAAGTTTTGTGCCATATTCTAACAACATGGTGACTTTTAGCATCTCGGTGGATGTGGGTGCCGTGGAACAACAATTTTTTTCTGCACTACTAAGTTTTTTTTTTGCATGGCCCATGATTTTTTAAGCCTCCAGCTTTACATCTAAACTCCTTGATCCCATTTGTGGGGTGCCAATCATTATAAACAGAGTAAACCCTTTGCTCAGTCAACCACCTCACTATCAAGCTCCAATCCCAACTGCTAAGCCCACACTATGCAGACGTCAGCTCAGATCACTGCATGGCTGGGTCTTTGTGACCCAGCAATACGGCTACAGCGGTGTGGTGAGTGAAGTCTGTGGACGCCTTGGTTCAGAGTCCAGTCACAAGTGCAACTGCTGTGACTACTGTAGCTACGCCACTGTCACTATTCCTCCTTCATTGTGTAGGGATCATCACTGGTCAAAAGAAATCTGATATTCACATCAGTTTTTACATCAGGACAATATTTGTGTTGGGAATTGTGTTGGGAATTCTTGCTAATTGGGACACTATCTGGCACCATTCATTTAAGATTAACCATAGTTTTTACATGATTATGTCTAAAACAAAGTATTTAAGGCAGGCTTGGTGTGGCACACAGGGGAATAAGGAGAACCCCATGTGGGCCCCTGAGTATGGTGTGCCCTGGAAATGGCAAGCCTGGGGCTGCTTTTCAAGGAAAAATGCAAAAAAAGAGAAGCAGAAAGCAAAAGGCAGAGTGCAAGAGTCATGTGCAGTATGAATTGTCATGTATAGGCTCTGTAGGGTGGGCACCAAAATCAACTTCAGTGGTGGGTCCCCAAAATCAACTCCACTGGGGAGCCCCCAAAGCACTCCAATCCGATACTAATTTGGGAGTACTAAAATGCACAGCAGTTAAACTAGTGAGTACATGGGGTGGGTTCATTGGGTACTAGCAGATACGTAATGAGGGAATCGGCAGTGAGGTACTGTTAAAAGAGAAGCAGGGTGGGAACTTTGTGTACAGGGTAGGGCAGCTGCGAACCTCTTTATACATTTTGACACCCATTAGTTTGAGTAATAGATGAGTGATATCAGCATCTGTTGCACATATCCTGCATAGGTACTGCATGTGTTCAGTGTATGACTGCTTTATGTGTGTGGCATGTTTCCAGTATGAGTGGTGTCTGTCATGTTACCAGCATGTAAGTGATGCATGTACGGCATGCATCCAGCATGTGATTGGTGGGTGTGTGACATGCCAAACATGTGAGTGTTGCATATCAAAAGGACTTATCTTAAAGGGACATTCCCATCATAGCAAGTGCTGCGAGAAGGGCCAATTACTGTAAAGTAAGCAATTTTCAGAATGCATGTTTTTTAAAAAAAAAATATGTATGCTTTACTTAATAAACATCTTTTTGCACCTTCAACTTGCTCTCTTGTCTCTTTGGGTACCTACCAACATAGAGTGCTTTCAGTGGTGGCCAGTGGTGCAATGCTACTGTGATGTTGCATATGGCCAGGATAGAGAAAATGCACAGTTTCACTCATTTATACTCCCCTTTTCTCTCCCCGGTCCAGCCAGAACTTATTCTCAGACAGTATTTGATAACGCTGTATTACTGGCCAGAACTGATAGCACACAGCGGTGGTCGCTAAACAAGGTGACAAGAGAGCAAGTTAAAGATGTAAAAAAGGCCTGTATTAGGTACAGTATACATATTTTTAAATTACATGTGTTTACCTGCAGTACAGTTACTTCACAGTTACTGGCCCTTCCATTAGCACTTGCACAAAACAATAAACTGAGAGAGCACCTTCTCTTAGGATTTCAAATACACGGAAAAAGAGTCTAAAGTTCAACTCGGGTAACAATGTAGGCTGCTACATTGTTACCTGAGTTGAACTTCAGACTCAGATTCCAGCAAACTTTCTTCATACAAATTCAGTCTTTATTTGTCAATTTTAAAAAGCAAAACTGCTAATACAAACACAGTCCACATCCTGGGATACCTACGTGTTTTAGGAGACTACTCCCTTAATCATGATATATCCAACCCTCTTCTTTTGAACTCCTTTATACTTCCAACACCACAACATGTGAATATGAATCTAAAAAATAATTATTAAAAAGTAAATAATGTTTCTAAAAGAACATCTATATAATACCTACAGTACGTAACTGAAGGAAAGATTGACACGGATACATAATATCTTTAGACCATGAGGTATCCTTGTATTTGAAAAGAAGATCCCATTTGCTTCTTCGCTTAGGAGTTTGTTTTTTTTCAAGTCTTACAGATTTTGTAACCCTTGCTATACCACATAATCTAAAAGCTCTGATATCACCATCAATTTTATTTAGATTAAGTTAAAATCAAAGTCTGCATACTGCAGACTAGCGTACTCCCTCTGACGCGTTTCGGGCTCTTAATCTTTCCCATAGGCCAGCCCTACGCTACAAATAATGAGTATAGTATTATCTATGCAATAACCCATTGTATTTAAATGAGTGCTACCAGAGGTACCTGATCTTATAATGGGTGTCAGGGTAGAGAGAGGATAAAGGGTTCTGCTGAGAACTTTTGTGCATATGTAAATTTTGGCGAAATCATTAGCACGCTGTAGAAATGTAGTAGGTTCAGGGCTGCTTCATATTCCAGTCCAAAGAGGTCCTGACAGTACATGGTCCAGGTGCCATTCCCAAGAGCAAATCAATACTGTCTGTTAGGCAAAGGTCATGTTTGCTCATCGCTGGAGTGGTTTTTTCACTGTCTGTGTTTATCGAACAAATAGCTTTTCCTCTCAATGAGACCTTGGGAAAGTAGTATCCGGGCTTTGATGCAAAAAAAAAATACTTACAAAGGGATGTAATGTATAATAAAAAAAAAAAAACTATCATTTTGAAGTGAAGGCTTACATTTCAAAAATCTGCACTTGTATATTAGGAAATTGCATTGAAGACCTTTTTTGGCAACTCATTCCCTTATGACTGGATGTGATATGGGTAATAGGTAAGAGCAGGTTGGGGGAATTCTGCTTTCCCAATGCTACCAGCAAGCTCCAAGAGTGTCGCAATGTGCTAACAGCATTCCCAACAGCTCCTCTTTCTATATACAGAACAAAGCAATGTTTTACAGCACTAAAGGTGATGGGAGGACAATCAATTGGGATCTTGCTGTTAACCCTATCTATGGACACCTAACCGTATGTTACATGTTACAAGTGTTGGACTTAACTTAGAAAAAGTTTTTCATTAAAAAATTTGCATTAAGTGCTATATTTTGTATATGTTTTATACGAAAATCTGAAGTAAAGAAGGTGTTTTAAATTACCATGCTTGTGACTATATAAATTAGGATAATCAATCCATCACATTATATGTCACCTAAATTGACTTTCAATATTGAATTTTGAAAAACCAGTATAATAATCAAAGCCACTAGACAACAGCCTGAAAACTAAGGGACAATTTTGTTGAATTTGCAAATGTTGTTTTGGTTTAAACACTTATAATTTAAAGTATGGTAAGTATTTTATCCTTTATAAATGAATGCAATAAAAAAATTAAAATCCATACTTTATCCATCCACAATTTTTGTTTTTCTGCTCCAGAACTCTTCCTGCTTCCTTTGACACTGTCAGAATTAAATGACAATATTCTTGTTGCATGAAACTTGTGATCTTACTCTAGACAGAATTATTATTGCGTTCAATGGGAACCGTCTAAATTAATCTTTGCGTGTTCCTCCTAAAGGATGCTCCAAACAGGAGCAATGAATACAAATCTGTTAAGAATATAGAATCAATTCAATTTAATAGATCCAATTTAACCTTTAAGGTAACAATATGTGACAGTTACAAAAGTTTAATAGCAAAATTTTTAACATCATTTTATGCTTACAGTATTCTACATTCTTAGGTCACATATCCTCAAGACAAACCATACTTTTCTGTTAACTCATTTATTTATTTTTTTGCCAGAAATGTCCTCATTTACATTGACTGTCCCTTCTACTTACTATCATGATTACACTTACCTGCTTTGAAGAGGGCTATAGCAGTTATTTTCATTTGTCTTGGATGCTGTACTTTATGGCAGTCTACACGTATTTTTCAGGGTCTGGAAATTTCTCTATCCATTATGCTGTCTCTATCTCTATTATGTTAGATTATTTATTTCATCTATATCATGTGTTTAAGTGGTTTTGCGATTTACTGTCATACATGCAAAATAACTCCACAAAAGTATTTTCAGTCTTTGAAATGCATTCCGAATAGAAACGAATACATGTAGATGCAGGATTTGTCTCCCTCATGTGGAGAAAAAAATAACAATAATGTCACAACTTAATTTTAGGACTGTTCTATTTTGTTCTATGTCTTATCAGTATTGTATTCATAGAATATTATGTATCTGTGGTCTTAATCAGCAACATAAAATGTAAAACATTATACATGGATTCATTATCATGCAATTAACTTAAGAAGCAATGCCTTTTTGTAACCATATTAAAAAGATTGCTTCTGTTTTTACTACAATAAATGACATATTCACTTTGGGGGGCATGTATGAAATTTGATGTTTAAACGCCAAATTTAATGCGCATTATAATATCATAGAAAGCGCCTGATTTATGAACCTGCACTACAGCGGGTCATAAATGAGGCGCATTCTAGCGCTTGTACAACATTTCTGGCTCAATGAAAAAAGAACATCCAGCACTCTGTAGTTCCAAGAGTAAAAACTAAATTTTATTTCATTTTATATTCTTAAAATCCTATGTGAACACATGCATAATGGAGCAAGCACGAAAATAACCTACACATTTTGTCGAAATAGCCTTATTCAAGGTAATTGAAGGACATTTCTGGCTCAGGTATAAAATTTTGAAAGTGGTTTACCTGTTCCAGCAGTAATGCGCCTAAAAATGCTGTAGCGAAGCTATAAATATGTAGCTTAGTACTGTTCTAGTGCACCCCGCCTCCCACACGCCCCCAAAATCAGGTGCATTACAAAGTGCCGCTTGCGCTCTGTAGTGCACTTGTTATTGGCGTTTGTATGTTTAGCATTTTGTAAAATCATGCAAAGCATTAACAGATAACTAATCACCTAACTAGATACAAAAGTAGTGTACTGTATGTTCACCCAAAAAATAAGAGGTAATTGTAGCTCAATACGCCAACAATTTTGAAATATACAGTTGAGGTGTTACAATGTACTCATACTCCTGACCCTTGTGAAGCTTAACAACTGCTTTTACAGAATAAAGAAAAGATGAAGTCAAAAAAAGGAAGCTGTGGTCAAATTGTATTGTTTATTGTTTAAGATTTATTAGTACATGTAGATTTTGTGATCTTAGGTACAGTACTGTGCAAAAGATTTAGGCTGGGTTGAAAAAATTCTGCAAAGTAAGAATGCTTTAAAAAATAGAAGTGTTAATGATTTAGTTTTATCAATCTGCAAAAAGCAAAGTGAATGAACAAATAAGGAATATAAATCAAATTAATATTTTATGTGACCAGCCTTTGCCTTCAGAACAGCAGTTCTTCTAGGTACTTGAACACAGTTTTTGAAGGAACTTGGTAGGGAGGTTGTTCCAAACATCTTAGAAAGCTAATGTCACGCTGTTGTATTAATGCCAAAAATGATTTATTTAAAGAAAACAAAAACATACAACTGAAAAATATAACAGGTGGATCCTTGGGAACGTGGATACACGAAAACAGAGTCCAGGAACAAAGCAGAAACAAACATCCAAACCTTCACACTGACTGTCCAGAGGCCTGTCCAGAGGCAATAGCAGACAGACTTGGCCAGGAAATAAGAAGGCCTGGATACTGTCCAGAGGGTCAGGAAAATCTCAGGCGCAGCCTTGAGCCAGAGGCTGGGCTAAATAGCTGGGCCTGATTGCAGAAGTACTGCACCTGGACAATGCACAAAGGCAGCGAGTAACCATCGCTGTTCTGGAAGGCATAGACTTTAACAGAACAGAACCAGGATCAAATGCCAGGCAGATCATGACAGTACCCCCCCTTTTATGAGGGGCCTCTGGACCCTCAACGTGCCCTATGGACTCGTGGTCGCGGCCAGACGTGGCGCTGCTGGGCACAGGGTGGTCGCCGCCAGACGTGGCGCGGCCCGGCACGGGATCCTCGCCGCCAGACGTGGCGCTGCTGGGCACGGGCTCCTCGCCAGACGTGGCGCTGCTGGGCACGGGCTCCTCGCCAGACGTGGCAGCAGGCACCGGACAGGCAGAAAAAATTTTGGGGTCAGGCATCCTAAATGTCTCAGCTACTGCTCTAAAACGTTCAGCAAGTTTAAAAAAATCCACTGCCAAAACCTGGACAGGCCTTGTATCCCGAGGATCCATTATGATAGGCCTGAGATTATGTCACGCTGTTGTATTAATGCCAAAAATGATTTATTTAAAGAAAACAAAAACATACAACAACTGAAAATAATAACAACAGGTGGATCCTTGGGAACGTGGATACAAGAAAACAGAGTCCAGGAATAAAGCAGAAACAAACATCCAAACCTTCACCATTCAGGACACTGACTGTCCAGAGGAATGTCCAAGGAAAAACTCCCGGAGCAAAAGCGAAAAGACTTGCCAGGGAAAAAAAGAATTTCCCGAAACCTGTCCAGAGGAATGTCAGAGGAAAAACTCAGAGCAAAGCAGAAAGACTTGTCCAGGAATAAGAATGCGGAAACTGTCCAGAGGGTCAGGAAAATCTCAGACGCAGCCTTGAGCCAGAGGCTGGGCTAAATAGCTGGGCCTGATTGCAGAAGTACTGCACCTGGACAATGCACAAAGGCAGCGATTAACCATCGCTGTGCTGGAAGGCATAGCCTTTAACAGAACAGACCCAGGATCAAATGCCAGGCAGATCATGACAGCTAAGCACAGATGTTCTGTGGATGGAGGCTTCAAGTAATCCCAGACAGTCTCAGTGTTGTGATCAGGGCGTGCCCATATCATTGCGGTGTCTTGGTATTATTTGTTTTTTGTATACTGTTGTTATATTGGTCTTGGTATATTTATTTAATGAAAAACAGTATGGTTGTATTAGTCACTATATGGTAGTTAAATGTGGTGGTATTATTTGGTCTATGCATAGTGTTGTTATTGGTAATGTTGGTATTGGTATACTGGTTAGGTCAGTAACATTATGATGGTATTATGACAATGGAGACATGCAGTGATAATGTGGCGACATTTTTTGGCCCTTGTATATGTACCACAGAATATAGATAATATATCCGTTAAACTGTAGGGAATAAGGTACAACAAAAACTAAATCCAAAAACAATGGTGCAAGTATATTTTTCTCTTGTTCATCTCACAAAGATTTTATTTTTTTATTTTTTGGGGTCACACGCTTTGACTGTATGGTGCCCTGAAATTTCAGATGGTGGCCCTGGTGGAGGGTCCCAAGCTGAAGTTTTGCACCATGGACCATGAACCTTTAGCTTCGCCCCTGGTGAAATAGAAAGCACAGCTCACCTCCGAGTCTATGTCATCTTGTTAGGAGCAGAGCAGGTAATGACAAACCGAGGTGCATGGAAATTTCTTAAGGACCATGAGCAGAAGCACCAGACTATAGGGCCATAGTGAAGTTAAATTGGTGTGGAGAGGTAGGGTACAAAGAAGTTTTAATAATGTAGGGCAGCTACAGTGAAGTTACGATGGTGCAGGGAGGGGCCATAGTTATGAGATAATGTTGCAGAGGGGCTACAGTAAAGTTATTATGGTGCAGGGGCTAGGGGGCTAGAGTGAAGTTACAATGAAGTTACAATGGTGCAGGGAGGAGCCATAGTGAATTACAATGGTGCAGGAAGTGGTAATAATGTAGTTATAATGGTGCAGTATCTTACCTCTTACTGGCCCTGTGTGACACTTGATGACAGTAGTATGACTTTTACCCTGTACATTTACTATCAAATGCCAAAGTCCAGTTCCAAGATAAACCACAGCTGAGGAATGCTTAGACCACAAGCAGCCAGTAAAAATAGCCTGCAGCAGGGTACTGTATTTGACACTCGGTCTCCCACTCTTACCCTTTTACTTGCTCCTATGTCCCTCTCAGCTCCCAAGTTGGTGCTCAGCTATTCAGATCTGAGGGGCCACTACACAGCATCACTCTTGAACTGATGCTGACGCTCAACTCCTCTTCCGATCCCAGTCGCTGTTTCCCAGACAACCACTGATGCCTTAGGACAGGGATTGCGGACCTATGACACAGGAGTCAAATGTGACACGCCAGGACAATTTGGGTGACAGGCATTGTGCCATCTCTGATCCCAGGCTTGGACTAGCCCACCAGAAAATCGGTGAAACTGCCATTGGGCCCTGAGCTCCATGTCAAATTTCCACAAAGAAGACAAGTGGCCAAGTTCCTCTAGCCACTTGCCTTCATTGTCCAAACGGTGCAGTGGCAGGTGCGTCTCCTCCCTCACTGGTCTCGCCTCCTTATGACCTGCACAGCCTCAATGGGCCACTCTCGTGTGTGAGCAGCACTGAGGCAGTAGAGACAAGCAGTAGCGCTGGCTTTAGGTAGGTAGTACATACAGCCCCCTCTCCATGTATCCAGGTGTCCGGTACCTGCAGACACTTCTCTCCTCTCGCCTCTGTCCACACTGGAACTTCCAGCTCCTGCACAGTGTTTCGGCCAGGACACTCATACCAGCTACTATGCGCTAAGGGCCCCATCACACGCGGTGGAAGAGGGGGCCAAACACAAAATGCCCGGGTGACAAAGGAGATAGGTGTGATTACCTGCAGCCTCACCTCCTGCAGACACAGGCCAACGACTGTATCCATGGGGGGCTGAAGATATAGGGGGCAGTGTATATATGGGGTGCTGTGTATATAGGGAGTTGTTAACTAAGCTACATATATGGGGCGTGAGCAATATTCGCCACCGGCCCACATACAATATCCGCCACTCTGCTACAATAAACACCACTATAAACATCAGCAAGAAAGTAAAATTGGCGGACAGAAACTCCTATTCACAGGGTTAGGGACAAGCGTACAGTTGTTTTTACAATTAGGGACAAGTGTACGCTGCCACTATACAAATGCTTATATAACTTACAATACCGCTATGTAGTGGGCAAGTCACATGACAATAAATACAGCACCGATCCAACAGAAGCAAATTAACCCCGGACACCCAGGGACTCACAGGAAACGTCTTATCTGTTGAGTCGCTTTCTTTGCCTTCTCTTCTTCATTCAGCCCAGAACACCATGATGACTTCTCCAGCCGTAACTCGTCTCTGCAGAATTTACCACACAAACATCTTAGACTTCACACTTTGCCAACACCTCTTTACCCCTGCCCCACCTGTGTACAAACTCCCAATGCAAAGCACCCCAAATGGTTATAGTGACCCCTTTTGCCCCTAACAGTTAAAGTTCCCACAGACAGCTATGGGGCTCCCACTTCTGTACACAGTCTTAGTTATTTTTGCTTCCTTACATAATAGGTAAGTTAACCTTTCATACAGGACATAGGTACGCTCCTAAATTCAATAAATAGGTAGACCCCCTTTTGGGTAGGTAATTAGGCAGGTAGGTGAGAATATAGCCCCCTATTAGGTAGGTAGTAACATAAAGCAGGCTGATAAATAGACCCCAGTTCAGAACTGGCATCCCACAGTCCCGGCCCTGCCGATGCCTGGGGAGGCGAGTTGCGCGAGTTTTAAACACCCAGTAAAAAAATTCCCTG
>JAODAL010064974.1:0-18447 GCA_025379985.1 Phyllomedusa bahiana
GCACAATGACACAGTGTGGAAAATGATTTTCATAAACAGCACGGTTTTAGGTCAGAGAGTGGCAAAAATGAAAAATTTCCCGGGAGGTGGCAAAAACAGGAAAGGCCCAAACAGAGGGGCAAAAAATGACAGATTGGGTAGGTAAGGGCAGCAGCCACAGAAAGCATGATTTAGAAGTGGCACAAGGGACATTTTTGGAAAGGGAAAAAACAGGAGTGGGCCCCACGAGGGGGGAACAATTACAAAGGGGTGTAGGCACGGAAAGCAGCCACACAGCACCCATGAGGTCAACAGGGGCACAATGACATTCTGGATTTTGGCCCAAAAAAACCGGGGTAGGCCACAGAGTGGCACAATGACAGAGAGTGCAGGGACGGAAGGAGCAACAGCAGAGGTCATAGAGTGGCACAAAGCCCACATTTGGGGTAGGTAAACCGGCAGGAGAAATTAGCACCCGGCTGGAAAACAGAGAGTGGCAAAAATGACGGGGTGTGGGGGGAAGACCCCCCCCCCCCCCCCCCCCCCCCAACCCCCCAAACCAAAAAACAGCACCCATGAGGTCAAGGGGTGGCACAATGCCCAGGGGTGGACGTGACGCAGCAGCAACATCAGCACAGCAGAAAAAGAGGTCATAGAGTGGCACAATGACAGAGTGTGGAGGGGGGGGGGGTGGCAATACCAGCCCCTGGAAAAAGATGGTGGTGGGCAGATGGGAAAAACTGGCAGCAAATGTGGGGACATAAAGGGAAGGTGGAGGCATCGGGAAATGGCTAAAGGCAAAAATTTTAAACCCGGGAACAATTTTCCCCAAAATTTTTTTGGTTTGGGGCGTCTTAGTGAGGTAATCTGACCCCCTAAGTCTTTGGTGTTTGGAAATCCTGGCCGACCCACGCCTGATTCACCCTTACAAAGGTAAAGTCGTTCCACTTTTCCCGGGGAACAAGGGGGTTCTCCTTGTGGTAACGATGGCCCCCCGCATTAAAAACACCCGTTTCTGATGAAACACTACGGGGCCCGGGCGGGGCCCGCTTCTCCACTAAAAACTCTGAAAGTTTGGGGCCCCAAACCCAACCCAGTTGGCTGCCAAGTACCAGCGAATCTTCTAACGGGAGTGGAAAGGGCTGTTCCAAGTAGGCCACCACCTGTTGGTTCGGGAAATCTTTCCAGGTCCCGCTGCTTGCTGCTGCTGGCAAAGTGCCCCCCCTTTTGGGGGGGTAAGGGGAAGCGCTCATAAAGCGCCTCCAGACTTGGGTTGCTGTGGGGGGAAGGGGAACTTGCCCCATAAACCCCCAAACCTTTCCCAAGCACCGGGCAGGGGTTTAACTGAGCAAAGGAACTCCCCGGTCAGCCCGGCCCAAGGGGAAAGCACATGCCGCCCCTAGGAAGCGGCCAACTGACAAAAAAAGGGGATTTCCCTATAGTATTTGAGTTTGCCCCTTCCTCCCCACCCAGTGTGAAAAAGGCCCCTTTTTGGGCCCCGGTAGCGGGGGCCCAATAGGGTTTTTAGAGCCAGAAGAATCCCTCTCCCGGGAAGGGGCCCTTTCGGCGGGTCACTAGCCGGGAAAAATCAGCTTGCTGGGGGCCCAACTGCACAAGTGACCCGAGGGGCCCCCCTTCCTCTATCTCCACTTTTTTTCTGCCCCCGGGCTTGCTTTCTCTGCCTCGCTTCCCTCTTTCCTCCATCTCCCTCCCCCGCCCTGCTCCCCCCGCTCCTGTCACCGGGGTTTTAAAAAAACCCAAATTCTTTTCCCCAGAAAATTGTTTTGTGCTCCTAGTCCCCCCCTCCTCTCCAGTTCAGTCCCCACTGGACTAAGGGTTGGCCGAAAGGGGGGTCCCCAAACCGTCTCCTTTTCCCCTGCCCAGACAAAATTTTTCGAATCTGTTCCCGGGGCATAAAGCAGTGAAATGACGTTATTCATCCCATAGTCCTGGCGACTGACAAAAAAACTCCCCCTCCCAAATGGACCAGAAAAAGCATGAGCTGCCCCGGGCTAAAATCAAAGTTTAACACGGGGGAGACCCCGTCTGCCTGGATCATCAAAAAATCCCGGGAAAGGCATTTCTCTGTTCATTACGTCCCGGGCCAACATGTGGGAAGCTGGAATTTTTTAACGGGTGGAAACATCGCAAAAATTTAAAAAAAAAAACAGGTGTGTTGGGGGGGGCCGTACTGGCCCTTCAACTAAGGAGGGGTGTGCCTGGATTTTTAGGGAAAGGATTAAGGTTTAATGGCACATTTTCCTGGGCCATTTTAGAAACTTTTGAGACGGGGGAAGGGCTTAGGAACCTTTTTACAACCAGAATGAAAAACCCTGCGCCCTGCAACATCCCCCCTTTGGGGCAGAGCCCGGGCACCATGTTCCTCCTATTGTCCGTCCCCCCATGGTTCCCAAATTTGGGAGTTTGGGGTTTGGGGAAAGCCACACAACGATTTTTTTGCTGCTTTACGCGGAGCAGTTCCCCCCCTGTTTGCTTTGTTCGCCGGCAAAAACCAGGTGTAGAAATGCGGGACACCGCTGTGCCCACCCCAGTGGATTTTGAGGATAACATTTTTGGGGGGCTTAGATGGGGGGATGAGGCGGACATTGGCGGGGAGGAGCAGAGTTTTAAAGTAGAGGAGAAAGCCGGGGGGTTTCCTGGGCCCCGTTGTTGGTGTGGTGGGGAGGAAGCACATTCACCCAGTGGGCCGTAAAAAAGGGGAAACCATAAAAGGGAAAATTTGGACCGTATTTTCCCAGCCCCAACACGTCCGCTCTGCGAGCCCCTTTGGGAAAAAAAACCGAAAAAGCTAAAAGGAATGGCCCACCTTCTTTTTCTACATATTTGTAAATGTGGTACTTTTTTGGGAAAAAAGGGAAATTACGGTTGGGAACTCTCCACCCTTCAGCTGGGCACAGGCATTTAATTTTTCGGGAAGGGTTTCAGAGTCCACCATTTGGGAAGGGAGGGCTGAAAGAAATAACAATTTGGGACAGGGAAAGGTCAGCTTCTGCCCCTTTTAGGAGGGTTGGACGATACGGGTTGTTCTTTGAAATCCCCCTCATTGAACGTTTTTGCGGGCCCCCGGGAGTAGCGGGGACAGGAGTCGGGAGGGGGAGATGATGACAAACAGAAACAGCTCCCTTCTGCAGGGGTGGTGAAGCCTTGACGGGCGGGGAAATGGCATGCTTCCCAAAAAGGGCGCTGGGGCGGGGGCCCAAAACTGGACCCCCCACATCGGAAAAAATTTCTCCCAGGCCACCGGAGGGGTGTTTGAACATGTGTTGAGCGGGGCCCTTGGTCCCAAACCCTTTGCCCCTTGGCCACGTTTTAAATTTTTGCCCACAGTTCTACAAATACCCATTTTCGGCCCCTTGGGGGCTTAACAAAGAATGCCAAAACCGCCGAGTTGCTGTTTTTAAAGGGCCAAAACGCTCCCCCAACTGAGTGTTTACTACCGCCGTGCCTCGCTAAGCCCCTGTGCCGCTACTTTTTGGCCCTGCAAAGCGGGTTTTCTACCCCGGGGCCCGGTTTGGCTCCCGACTTCGCACTGCTGCTCCCTGCGGGACTCCGGCCACACTACCCATTTGCGGGGCTGCGCCGTGCCTGACGCGAAAGCGGGACCCCCCTTTTTCCCCCTAATGGGGGAGGAAAACACTTGCTTCACCCAGCTCCCAAATGCGGGGGGCGGTTAAAATCATCATCGATTATTTTTTGATCTTCACTGGGTATCCTCCTCAACGGCCGGGGTGGAGAGGCTGACCCCCTTTAAAACATGACTTCCCATGCCACTTCCACAATTTTTTACTTTGCCGCCCCCGCAAGAAACAGGGGGTATTGGCCCCCCTTTTTTCCCCTTTTAAAATAACCCGCTGGGCTTTTCCTCCTTTAATTTTTTTCATCCCAAAAGTTTTTTGTGGCGCTGAGCCCAAAACCACATAGTAGATCTTGGTGAGGGAAAAGGGATGGGGGCAGAGGTGGGTTTTAGGACAGGTGAGGGCCGCTGACCCGCTCCCCGGGGCCCTGCCAACTTTAAATGTTTGTCTGGCGTTTTCCCCTGATTTGGGTGGGGTTGTCAGAGTTTATTGGGGAAAACAAGGGAATTTACCCCAGTCAAGCAATCAAGAAAACCCCCTTTTGGGTTTTGGTCAAAAAACACAGCCGGTAGATGATACTGGCAGTTTGGGCCTCACCCAGTGACCCCTTTCTGCAAAGCCCCCCTTTCTGTATCGACCTGTGCCTTTTTCCAGGAAATTTTTTGTGCCACTTCAACCCCATGTGAAAAAGCCTTTTCACCTCCTTTTGTTTCTGACATTACCCGTTTGGGGTTTTAAAAAAGGGACAAAACCTGTTTAATGAAGATATCTGTATTGATAGATAACCCCCCTGTATTTTACTCCCAAAAGAACCCCCTAACAGGCTTGGGTAACCCTTGGGTAAAAAACTGCGCAAAAGAAATGAGCAGCCAAAAAATTTTCTGGGTTTTTGGCATGTTAAAAGGTGTGTATTTTACTGACTTACAAAGCAGAAAACCCCTTAATTAACCCTTTGGGTATAAATTCGCCAAAAAAATGGGGCAGCTAAAATTAAATTTGGGATGTGGGGTGTTAAAACGACGTTTTATTTTAATGACTAACACAGCAGAAAAAACGCTTAATTAACCCTTTGGATATAAATTTTTTCCCCCAGGGGAAAAATTTTTTTCTTTTGGGATTTAAAAAAAACAGTTTCTTTTAATGACTTCAATAGCAGAAAAGATTAAATTTAAAAATTGGATATAAATTGCGCAAAAGAAATGAGCTGTAAAAAAATTAAAAGGATGGGTTTGTGTTTTAAAAAAAAAGTTTTTTTTTATGGGCTACACAGCAGAAAAAAGTTAAATTTAAACCCTTTGGATATGAATTATCCTACAGGGAAAAAAAAATTTTTTGCCGTTTTAAAAAAAACAGTGTCTTTTACTGGGCTACAAAAAGCAGGAAACACGGGGTTAATTTAACCCCTTTGGGAAAAAAATTGCGCCCAAAAAAATGAGTGCCCAAAAATTAAAAAGGGATGTGGCGGGGTTAAAAAGACGGGGCGTAATTTTTCTGACTCCAAAAGCAGAAAAAAGCTTTTTTAACCCTTTTGGGTATTTAATTTTTGCACAGGAAAAATTTTTTTCTTTGGTGTTGGGAAAAAAACTGTTTTTTTTTACTGCTACAACGCAGAAACACGCTTAATTAACCTTGGGTATAAATTGCACAAAAGAAATGAGAAAACCAAAAATTAACTGGGATTGGATTTTAAAAAACTGTTTCTTTAAATGAATACAACAACAACAACAGGCTTAGATAATCCCCTTTGGTATTCAAAGTGTCCGAAAAGACCCGGGTGCATTTTAAAAAGTATATGGGGGCTGAAATTGGGGCGCACAATTGGGCTTCAATTCCAAAACCCCCCAAAATCAAAATTGAAAAATTTAAAAGAAGCAGTCTCTGAGAAAAGCTGTGCACCCCCAAAAATCGCCCGTATAAAAAATTTTTTTCTTTTGTGTGAGATCTCAGCCAATGGAGTGCTTCGTACAACCCCGAAAAGAGAGAGGAGCGTGAACTGGGCCGCCCTCGCGTCCCCGGGCTTTTTATAGTGCGGTGACATCAAAAGAATCCCGCCGGCTTCATCTCTGCAAAATGTTTTATTTAAGGGCTTCCCACTTTCTTTTCCCCCCGAGTTTTTTTGCCCCATGTAATGCCATGTGCTTGCAAACCCCTTTTATCAATTAAAAACCCCGCTTCCCCAAAACACCCCAAATTTCAACTTCGTTCAGAATCAAAGTTTTCCTGAAATTCTAAACGAATTCCACTTCTTTAGAATCAATTCGCCCATCTCTAGTGATGGCAGTTTGTTGGTGGTGGTGGTTGTGGACCTTGTGGGGAGTATGTGTGCTGCTCAAAATGTAGGCTGAGTGAGAGCTGTTGTGGTGTAGTGTATCCCTTGTTCACCCCCCAAGTTGAGTAGGAGACGAAATGTGCCCCACAGACCTCTCTGTGTGGTTTTCCCTTTTCTTCCAGAAGTAAAAGGTGGCAGGGGTAAATTTCTTCTCCTTTATTGTGCCCCCCGCGCCCCCCCCCCCCCCCCCCCCCCCCCCCCCCGCCCCCCCCCCCCCCCCACCCCCCCCCCCCCCCTTTTTTTTTTCAGACTTACATACTATAAAACAATGCTCGCATTTTTACATTTTCTTTTGGTTTTGCAATAAGAAAGACATGTAAGCAAAATAAACATATGATTTATTTCAAAGTATTATGGCTTGTAAAATAACTTAATATCGATTTACTTGTTGTCTTTTTTCCCCCTGATTTGATAGAAAAAAGAAATTTTTCCCCTCATCAAGGCAGAGAAAATTTTTCATGCAGGACAGTGAACTAACGGGGACATATATTATGGGTTTTTACCCCTTTTTTGGCTTAAAAGCACCCAAAAGTGAGGGGGTTCATGATGGTTTTAAAGTGACAAAAAAATGTTTTAGGCACATTTTGTCGAAAACCCCAACCTTTTTTAATGTGCCTAACATGAGGGGCGTTCTGGGACATGTCGCACTACACTCATATTATTAGACACATATATAACTATTGTTCAGCAATACAGGGCATTTGGGGATGTTACATGGCATATTGGGGCACTTTAATGTACGGGGCCACAATAGGGTTTTTTTGGGAAAAAGCAATGCGCTATTTTTGCTTTAAATTAAAAAATTTCATTGTCAGTGGGTGTCACTTCTCCCCCCCGGGCTTTCTTTTAGTCATTTTTTTTCCCCCGGTTAGACGAGGCATAATTTCTAGTTCTCAAAGAGGGGTATGAATTATTTTAAAATGGGGGGAAATCCCATTTAGAATGGGGGGGTTTCCTTTTTGAGGCCTTTTTCCCTTTTTCATACTTGATGAGTGTCAGCTGTTACTTACAGCTGATACCTGCCATTAGTAAACAGGATCTGGAAAGAGAGTCTGTAAGAATTATCTTTGCTTTCAAATCATTGAAGTGTGACTTTCCAAATACGGGCCCAAAATTTCTTCATTTAAGACAACATCAAAAAGGGGCTTTTTTTAAACCCCCCTTTTCAGCTCCCACTTCTCCATATAAGATAAATACAACTATATATTAGAAAAATTTAAAAAAAAAAAATAGATTTCCCTTTAGCAAAACAAAATCTGGGAAAAAAGGAAAAATAAGGTTGTCAGTTTCTTCATTCAGTTGCATTAAGATCTTCCAATTCAGCATCAATCTTAGTTTAAATTACTTTCCCTTTATCAACCCCATGCCATTGTGTAACATTACCATAATATGTATGCAGATACTAGTACATAAAAATGCAATTCAGATTTCAGAAATGCCTTTTTACTTTTTGTTTTCCCTTCTGAAGGAGTGTAAAAGAAAAATTTTAAGTTTTTTTAAAAGGTTTGGAAATACGGGAGGCGGGGGTCTGCGGGCTGGGTTTTGTAACCCCCCTTTTGATTATTTCCCCCATTTTTTTATTTTATAAGAAAATTTATTTTTAATTATTTAAGACAACACATTACACTCTTGTGCAATGACTTTATGAAGCTTTATAATTATGTCAAGCCATATGTTAAAGCAGCTGTCAAGCAGTAACTGACACAACAAACAATGACTAAATGCACGTAATGCAATTTATAACTAAGGAATGGAAAAGAAAAAATTTTTTAATTGGATAGTTTAGACAAAAAAAGTGTTGCAATGTACTAAGCAAATTATCATGATTGGAATTTGGTTTTTTTAAAAACAAAACACCCTTTAAAAGTTTTTAGTTTTCAAAAATTTTGGAGAAACCGCAATATAGATCATATAAATGCTGACCCTGCTTCTTGAAAAAGAAGGAAATTAGAGCAACAAACCAACTAAAGAAATGTGTTCCTATTAAAGATATCAAACAAAATAATTCATTTCAGACTACGTTTTCCAAGAACAATAAGAAGTAGAGTACATTTTGCAGTGCTGTGATAATCCTAAAAAATCAGTAGTAGATTATTTCATGAAAATAAAATAGGATACAAGTGTGTAAAACTCGAGTGCACTATAATGTACACTATATTTTACATTTACATAATAAATACAAAATATGGAAGTATTATTTTAAAACATATCATGAATGCATAATTTTGATTGTGCCCTTGACCGATCTATCTCATACATACAGTATAGCCAATCTTCCACAATTATGCTGCAATCTGGGTTATGTAAAGGCACACACAGTCATAACTTTTTTTTTCTCTTTACTGCGGAACATAAACATAGGCAAATTGCCACTTTGTACAGTACATTTTAAAATACTGTGCTATAAGCCACTATTCACTGCAGAAGAGAACCCATTTTATAGAATGCCATAAGTTGTACATTTCTGTAACTCCACACCTTACTGCAGGATATGAAGTGCCTGTATAGCTCTGTAGTACAGAGGGTCAGGGACCCTGGGACTTCATATTTATCCATAAAGAGTCTGCACATAAATCTGTGCCATGTGTAGTGCTGAGCTCCAAATTTGGGTCGATCTTAACATAATTGATCTTTATAATGTCGGAATTCACCATCAATAAGTGGCCTGACAGCAGTGTCGGACTAGAGGGTCTGGGATACACAGGGGAGTTGATCTTGGAGGCCCACTCTACAGCTACTCACTTGTTCATTTTTGGGCCTCAGACATAAATGCATGCATTTTACCACAGTGGAAAAAACAGAACTGTAATGAGCAGAACTCTATAACAAGTGAGTTACATAGCTGTCTATCTCACAAATCAGTTTCACATGTCTGTCTGTCTCACACATTTGTCACAGTCTAACATATCATAGATAGACACATAGATAAGTGGTTCCATCTATATCTCCCTCCATCCCTTAACAGTCCACATACAATATCCACCCCCTCCATTAGCCCACATCCAATATCTGCCTCCAAGTTTTCCTTGGTCACGCACCTCACAACTTTTTCAAATAAACAACACTATAAGCACAAGCAAGAAAGTAAAACTCCCTAATCACAGGGTCAGGGACAGGTGTGTACTCCCTTTTGCAATCAGGGGTCGCATCATATGGCAATGACTACAGCACTGATCAAACACAGAATTAAATAAACCCTAACACTCAGGGACTCACAACAACATATTAGCGAAGAGTTGTTCTCTTCTCTGATGAGTAGTTCTTTTTCCCCTTCCTTCTCCATGTGGTCCAGACCATGGCGACTTTTCCCAGTCACCACTTGACCCTATAGAATTTACACACCAATATCTTAGAATTCCCATTTTTTCCACAATTTTAAACCTATTTCTACCTCGTAGAAACCCCGATTACGGGGCCGGCCACAGTCTCCTCGGGCAGTGGGGGTGGGGGAGGAGAGGACTAAAGAGGTAAATGGGCAGGACCCCAGTTAGCTAGATAGGTCCTATTTAGGTAGGTAGATCCCCTGTAGGATACATTGATAGGCCCTAAGTAGATAGACCGGCCCCAAGCAAGTTGGAGGGTAGGCCCAAGATAGGTAGGTTCGTCAGTCCCAGTTAGATATATAGGTAGGCCCCAAGTAGGTAGGTAGGCAGTAGGTAGGTAAAATTTGGGCAGGAGGCAGGTGAAAATGGGCCCCGGTAGGGGTGGGCCCAAGCAGGGGGAAGGCAGAGGTTACCCTAGTTAGTAGGTGGATAGCTCTGTTGGGTTTGGTGGTAATAGGAAAATCAGGTAGGTAGGTGAAAGGTGGGCTGAATTTAGGTAGTTGAGAAGTGGGCCCCATTAAGGTAGCTGATAGTGGGCTCCAGTTAGGTAGGTATCAGATGGTGGGCCCCAGGTAGGTAGCTGATGATGGGCTCCAGGCAGGTAAGGAGTTGATGGTACAACCCAGGTAGATAGGTCGCTGATGGTGGACCCCATTAAGAGAGGGTTTGGTGGGCCCCATGTATCTAGGGTATTGTGGATCCCCTGTAACTAGGGTATGGTGAGCCCCATGTAGGCAGTAGTTACTGAAATAAAAGAAAAAATTTAAATAAACTCACATCTCTCCTGTTACCTTGATGCAAAAAGCGGCAGGCTGGCTTCTATTGAAGCCCGGTATAGGTGGCTTGATGATGTCATATCATCATGTCACCTATGTCAGTACTAGTGTCCATCGCCTGGTAGCTTTAAAGGGGTTATCTTGGAGTTTAAAGATTCCATAGAACACTTTAACCCCTTAATGACATTGGACATATGTACATGTCCAGGTCGTTTGGGGGTTAACAAACCCTGGACGTATGCATACATCCTGAGGATCGCGTGAACTCTAAAATAGAGTTTGCGCTACATGCGGGTTGCAGGTATTTACAGCAGACATCCCCCCAGATCCCCCCACCGGAATCACTCTGGGGGGGGGGGGAATGTTTAACCCCTTGTTATCGCGATGTAGCAATCGCTATACTAAGCGAGAAAAAAGAGGGAGCTCTCTGTGGGCTGTGGGCATCGTGATACAATTGCCATAGAGACCAATACAGTATAAGCTGTGTATTGGTTTTTAATGAATGACATCTGAAGATCACTCATTCAAATCCCCTATGGGGAAAAATAAAAAAAAATGTGAAAAGTTAAAAAAAGTGAAAAACAAAATAAAAACACGTACACCGCCCTGTTCCCCTTTACAAACAACAATCGCCCCCCAAAAAAATAAAAAATAAATAAAGTACCCATATTTGGTATCGTCAAGTGCATAACGACCCACCCTATAAATCTTTCATGTTAATTAACCCATACGGTCACAGAATTGCGTTTTTTGTTAATCCCGCAGCACATAAAATGGAATAAAAAGCGATCAAAAACTCCTATAAATGCCAAAGTTGTACCAATAAAAACGTCAGTTCATCCTGCAAAAAAGTCCTTACATGTCTCTGTGTATGGAAAAATAAAAAAGTTGGCTCTCAGAAGTAAAGCTAACTTATCACGGATACTGGAGGGTGAGCGCTGTTAAAAATAAAAAAACACTGACAGGATTGCAATATTTTCTTCACCCTGCCTTCCAAAAAACAGTTTTAAAACTGATCAAAACGCTTGTCCCCAAAAAATGGTGCCAATAAAAATGCCAACTCATCCCACAAAAAACAAGCCTGTACACAGCTCCGTACACAGAAAAATAAAAAAGTTATGGCCCTCAGACTGTGGCGATGCAAAAATGTTAAAAAAATATACAAATTGGGTATCGCTGTAATCATATCGACCTGCTGAGTAAAGCTAGCATGTCATGTATACCATACAGTGATTGCTATAAAAATAAAAAAAAACACTACCAAGATTGCTGTATTTTGTTCAAAACGCCTCACAAAAACCTTAATAAAAAGTGAACATAGTGTCATATGCACCCCATAATGGTACCAATAAAAACTCACGCTGCAAAAAACAAGCCCCTACACAGCTCTGCACACAGCAAAATAAAAAAGTTGTGGCTGTCAGAATAGGACAACATAAAAATGCTATTTTTATAGACATATTTCTATTGTGTATAAGTAATAAAACTGAAAAAAACTATATAACATTTATATCATTGCAATTCTACCGACCCCCATAGTAAAGATATCATGTCATTTACACTGCACGTTGAACGCTGTAAAATTGAAACCCAAAAAACAATGATGGAACTGCGTTTTTCCCCCATTTTTATGGCCCAATGGTAAATAAACTATGGAACACCCATGGGCTCAAAATGCACAATACAACCCTAGATGAGATCCCTGAGGGGTGTTAAATCCAACATTGGGACTTCTGGAAGGTTTCACCTGTTCTGGTACTTTGGGGGCTTTGCGATGCGACATGACACCCACCAAAATCTGCGTTCTAAAAGCCAAATAGCGCTCCCTCCCATATACGCCCTGTCATGCGCCAAAACAGCAGTTTACACCCACATGTAAGGTATTGCCAAACTTGGAAGAAATTGCGTAACACATTTTGGGTGGCTTTTTTTCCAGGATTCCTTGTAAATATGAAACATTTTAAGCTAAAGTTGCGGATTGTTGGAAAAAATAAATGTTTAATTTTCACAGCCTAAAGCCATAAAACATTTATGAAGCCCCTGTGGGTTCGATATACTCAGTGCACCCATGGATATATTCCTTAAGGGTTGTAGTTTCCAATATGGTATCTTTTTAGGGGTGTCCTCAAACCTGAAATGGTGCCTAAATAAAATCGTATTGAAAATGAGACCCCAGAGTCTGGTAGGTGCTATTCCTACTCTGGGGCTTGTGGTTGAGCCAAATAGCGCACTAGGGCCACATATGGGATATCTCTGAAAATGGAAGAATCTGGGGAATCAAAATTAAGTTGCATTTACCTGGTCACATTTACTGTATTCCAGTGAATAATGGATAAAATTGAAAATCTGCAAAAAAAAGTGAAATTTTGAAATTTCACCTCCACTTTGCTTTAATTTCTGTGAAATACCTAAAGGGTTAACAAGCTTCCTTAACACTTATAAATACTTTAAGGGGTCTATTTTCTTAGATGTAGTCATTTATGGGGGTATCTAAAACGCAGGCCCCTCAAAGCCACGTCAGAACTGGACTGATCCCTAAAAAAATGTATATTGCAAATTTTCTTGAAAAATGTGGGAAACTACTACTAAATGTTTAGGCCCCCTAATGTCTTAAAAAATAAAAATACATTTAAAAATTGATGCCAACCTATAGTGGACATTTGGTAGATGCTAGATACTATTTTGTGGTGAATAATTATCTGTCTTGCACACAGAAATTTTGGAGCTTTGAAAATGACAAATTTTTCCAAATTTTCACGAAATTTTTAGAAATTTTTAATCACATGGATAGGTAAAAGTGTTAAAAAGTTATTCTCACATAAAGTGTCACTTGTCAGATTTTTAAAATAGGGCTGTGAGTGGGTATGAGGAAGGGAACATCTCTCCTTATGGAGAGCACCAGTTAAGGTGTGTAGTGTTTTGCTTTGCCTTTTAGCCCACTACTCAGCATCTGCATATCACAAGGCAATTGGGGAAAGGAGCTGGAAAGCTCACTGCGCCCTCTATAGGTTTAACAAATCCTCATTTACTTCTGATTCACTGAATCTTTGAGAAGCAAAAAGGGAATAATTGTCAAGCCAATATTGCTCATCTACATACGCGTTTCGGGGTTTTGCCCCTCATCAGTGTAGAGCAGAGCGATATTGGCTTGACTGGTGGGAAACGCGTATGTAGATGAGCAATATTGGCTTGACAATTATTCCTTTTTGCTTCTCAAAGATTCAGTGAATCAGAAGTAAATTGAGGATTTGTTACAACCTATATAGGGCGCAGTGAGCTTCCCAGCATCCTTTCCCATAATGCCTTTGTGATAGAGTGCTGAGTAGTGGCTAAAAGGCAAAACAAAACCCTCACACCTTAACTGGTGCTGCTCCATAAAGGAGAGATGTTCCCTCCTCATACCCACTCATTGCTCCCACCAGTCAAACCGATATCGCTCTGCTCTACACTGATGAGGGGCAAAACCCGAAACGCGTATGTAGATGAGCAATATTGGCTTGACAATTATTCCTTTTTGCTTCTCAAAGATTCAGTGAATCAGAAGTAAATTGAGGATTTTTTACAACCTATAGAGGGCGCAGTGAGCTTTCCAGCTCCTTTCCCATAATGCCTTGTGATATGCAGATGCTGAGTAGTGGGCTAAAAGGCAAAACAAAACACTACACACCTTAACTGGTGCTCTCCATAAGGAGAGATGTTCTCCTCCTCATACCCACTCATTGCTTCCCACCAGTCAAGCCAATATCGCTCTGCTCTACACTGATGAGGGGCAAAACCCAGAAACGCGTATGTAGATGAGCAATATTGGCTTGACAATTATTCCTTTTTGCTTCTCAAAGATTCAGTGAATCAGAAGTAAATTGAGGATTTGTTACAACCTATAGAGGGCGCAGTGAGCTTTCCAGCTCCTTTCCCATAATGCCTTGTGATAAAATAGGGCTGTGTCAGGAAGGCAAAAACTGTCTTGGTCCTTAAGTGGTTAAACAGCTTTTATATGGAAAAGTAAAGACATTTCACTACCCTCATGTGTTTCTTTTCTTTTCTTCTGGTTCCTTATTCATCTATCATAAGATCCACTTTTTGCAGTGAAACTTCCTGCTTGTGGGAGTGTCAGTAGTTCTCCTGGCATCTCTTTCCTACAAGTCCCAGACTGTTTTACAGTCTAGAACTTCCCTTCACAGCTTTCACTGCAAGGGTCTATGTGCTGACATTCGTGTGTAATTCCTTCCTCCCAGCTCCTCTCCCAGTTGCTTTCACGATAATAATAATAGTTAAAGGCTTTTTCTCGCTACAAAGATCATATCTCAAATGATGGGGACAGTAAAAATATGCACTTTTGCAATTGGTGTGCTTTACCTAAGTCACGTAGTATAGTAGATATGAGCTAAACTGTGTATCTATAGCTATTTCTGCAGCAGCTTTTCGGGACATGCCCCCTTTTCTGTGATTGGTTGACTGAGATTGCGTTTAGCGTGTTTAGACATTCCCCTGGATGGGAAACGCCCCCTGTGCTGTGATTGGCTGCCAGCACTCTGAGCTGTTTAAATTAAAAGTGAAACTAAGTGGCCTCAGCTTCTCTGTGCTCCTATCTCAGCTCTATGTAAAAGATCTGGACAATTACTCAGTCTCTAAGGCCATGTTCACATGGCTTATTTCGGCACAGATTGAAGCCGTACTGCGCGCCGGATTTGCGCTTCAGTACGGCTCCAATCCGTCTCAGTCATTATGGTAATCCACAGTTCTCATAGAGAACAGTGGATTCCGTCGCTCCTCCCCGCTCGGCGAATCCGCCGGGCGGGGAGAAAGTGACATGCACTTTATCCAGGCACATTATCCATTATCCAGTGACATGCAGCCCCGCCCCCGGCCCTTATTCAAGCCGTATTGCGGGCGGGATCCGGCCCGCAATTACGGCTTAAATAAGCCGTGTGAACACGGTCTATCAGTAAGATTCACTCTCCCCTCATATAACACAGCCTTATTCACTGCTCTCCCCTCATGTAACACAACTTTATACAGTCTGTTCCCATCACCCATAAAACACAGCCTTATACAGTCTGCTCTACCTCCTGCCTGGTAACAGAGGGAGAGGATGGCTCTGCAGACATAAGAAGCATGCCGGAGGCTCCAGAGCTATCCTCTCCAGACATCCTTCCTCTTCCACTGAATACAAAGAATGATAATCTCACAGTTCTTCAGTGAGGGGAGACTCACCTCCTGGCAGGAGATACACACCTACAGGGAAGAGAGACTCGTCCCTGGATTTGAAACCGAAACTGATATTATTAGCTCAGGTCTACGAAACCTTTAAACGATAAAACCCCTAAAAGACTCATGTGTCACTGTGTAAGCTGTACAGAGCTGCAGTCATCATTTTCATGACAGAAGTACACAACCCCCCAGATCTGAACTGTTGTCCTATGGTCCCATTGCTGTCAGTAAGTCCTACAAGCAGGATTTAAAGATAAACAGTTCCGCCTCCCCTGTAATAACTGTAATGTAATTAGTTCTATTTACTGTACCTGCAAACTACATGCTAGCAAGAGTGAATGCAACCAGATCCTTCTCTGCTCAGGTCACATCTACTACAGGGGGATGAGCTGAGGCTGGCTTTAACCCTTTTTTCTGATGGACGGCAATAATAATATTACAATATAATATTATATTTTTACTCCTTGTCTTCTGAAAGCCATAACTTTTTTATCTTTCCACCTACATAGACATATGAAGGTTTTCATTTTGCAGGACAAGATGTACTTTCTAATGGTATTATTACTAGAGATGGGCGAATTTCTCAAAAATTCGGTTTGACGACTTTGCCGAATTTTCTGACAAAATCCGTTTCGTCCCAAAATTACTTCGGGACGAATCGCGTTAAAGAACAGCTATTTCCTGGCTGCAGAGAACCTGTAGGGTGCTGTTGAACATTGTGCCATGCTTAAATATGCAGAGGGAGCTTGGTTTGGACTTCATACAATGCTTTTGTTTTAGTATGAACCCCACATGATGCCGGCTTTAGAATGCTTCACTCTAAAATTCCCTGTCCCAAATTACAGGGAAAAACGCCCAAAAAACTAAAAGCGGGGAATGCCCCTTGATAAAGCTATTGCAGCCCCCAGGGGGAAAAAAAACAAGTTTGAGGGCTTAAACCCTAGATAGCATAAAAGAAAACATGTAGGTTACCGCAGCCCCCACAGATGCACCCACAGTTAGGGGACGATGGAAATTTAGCCACCCCCGGGACGGAATTAAGTAGGTCCCGGTTTTCACCAGGCCACCGCAAAGCGGGTGGACTTGCTGCAGCGAGAGTCAAACCGGCCCTTCCCCCTGTCGTGATGTCAGGATCCCCTTGCAACCCTCGTCCGGGTCGCAGGGCATCCTTTCCCACTCTGAGCGGCGCCCCTTTCCGAACCTGGGCCCGGGGTCCGCTCACCCCTCGGAAATTTTCCCCATTTCACTTCCCCGGCCCCCGCTCCTTTTCCCGTCTTTCTCCCCCTGGGGCTTTCCCGGGGCGCCCCCGTGGAAAATTTAAAAGGGAAGTCCCTCCGGTTTTTTTGGGCCCTTTTTCCGGGGTTTGCCCCTTTTTAAATCCGGCCTTTCTGGCAGCCTTGTGGATCTTTAGTGACATCCCTACTTTTGAAAGGTTCCTAAAGCCTTGTCTTGCCTACCTTTGTACCAAACCCCTTTTTGCATAGTTTTCCGGGACCCGAACCTTGCCGACCTCCCCTGACTTCCTGCCTGTCCCCACTTGAGCCTGATTGCCGTTTTTTGGCCCTCGCTCCCCCTTTGGCCCCCAAACGGCGGGCAAGCCCCGCCAGTGGTAGTGCCCGGGTGGACTCCCGCCGAAAGGCAAGTCAACCCCCCTTTTGCGGCGGGCTTGGTGTTTTAGGGGGCCCACTTAGTTTTCCAAACTCCTGGTGTGGGTTTTACGCCATCGCCTGCGGGGGTTCCAGAGGATCCATTTACCAGCCGTTACCGTGACTTGTTTGCGGGGCGGCTGAAGTGTAGCGGGGGTACAATATCTTTTAAAGCAAACCCCGGAGTCGGGGACAAGGATAAGGTGGGGACAGCGGGCCCAAGGATCAGGGTTTAAAAAGGGACGGGCTCAAGGAGGAGGCGGAGGGGGGGGTTTTTCCTATCTGAAATTTTGGGACATACGATTCTCATTCTTCATACTGAAGAAGCTACCCCAAACCGTTTTGCGCTTTTTCTTGGGGGTTTTTGTATTCCGTTTTTTACTTTAAAATTTCCTTTAATAATGGCACGGAATTTCAAAATAACCCCCTAAAACATTTCCCGGGTTTTTTGGAATTTCCTTCAATTCCTACGCTGCATTTAAAAAAATTTTGGTTTTCAGCAAATCTGGGTTTTTAAAAATACCCTTTTTACTTCATTAAAAAAATGCGTTGGAAAATTTTTAGGTATTTTAAAGAAGAAATTTATGGAGTAGAATTTTCCTTGGCCAAAAATGGTTTCGGAAGTTTAAAAACTGACTCGGAGAATTTCTTAAAAGTTCTTGGTTTGTCCCCCCTCTCAGCAGCTGGAAAAAAGGGTCCCATTTTGAACCGGGTTTGCGGGGTCCGAGGGGGGAGGCCAAAAATCATCCCCCTGCCCGGGTGGTGACTATTCGGGTGCACTAAAGGGAAAACTGAAAGCTGCGGTCATGTGCGCCAAGTGGAAATTTTGAGGGACTTGCCTTTATCTCCCCTGTATTTCTGCCCGGTGCTTGGGGGACAGGGGGACAAAGAAGAGTGTGGGGGTCACGGGGCGCCACAGGGAGCAGCATGAAAGGGCAGGGCATGGGGACAATGAAAGTGTGGGGATCCGGCAGGCCCCAGCAGCATGGGTCAGTGAGTGGCCCCCAAAATTTCACAGTGTGGGGGTGAAAAGCAGGCCCGCAGCATTGGTCCGGGGAGTGGCACAATGACAGAGTGTGGGGTGGGACAAACAAGAGTAGGGCCCCCCAAAGTGGCACAATGACAGGGTGGGAGGTTTACGGCGCAGCAGAGCATGAGGTCAGACAGTGGCACAATTGACATTCTGGGAAGGTGGGAAAAAAAAGGAGTTTGGGCCCCCAGGGGGGGCACAATGCAGAGTGTGGGGGTCACAGCAGCAGCCCCCAGTAGCTAAAAGGGGGCAGAGGTGGCAACTGAAAAAAAGTGTGGGGTGATTTAGAAAAAAAAAAAAAAACAGGGGAAGGCCCCGCGGGCCCCTGAGGTTTAGAGTGGGGACAAAAAGGGAAAGGGGGTGGGGGGGACGGCAGCAAGCAACCCAAAGCGGGGCAGCATGAAGGGCCGAGAGTGGCACAATGACAAAAGTTTGGGGGTTTATGGGGATCAACAGAGCAGCGCATTTTGGGGGTTATGGGTGGCCAAGCGGGGTTTGGGGGAAAGGGCGCAAATCAACGGGGGGTAACTTTCGGATTTCCAATAAATTGTTTAGGT
>JAODAL010064975.1:0-18447 GCA_025379985.1 Phyllomedusa bahiana
CTAGAACTTCTGAACGTGCACAGGATCTGCACTATTGATGAAACATGCACTTTTTTAACATATATATATATATATATATATATATATATATATATATATATATATATATATATATATATATATTATTGTGGAACCGTGTCCGTGGAGGCTCTGGGCGAAAGCTAGTTATCTTGTGCCGGAAGGAGGGTTTGATCCCGGAAGGAGTAAGTGCTCTTTATCTTATTTTTTCGACTGAATTAAACTCTATAGTGTAAGCTACAACAAAAACTGAACCCAAAAACAATGGTGCAATTATATTTTTATTTTTGTTCACCCCACAAAGATTATATATATAAATATACATATTTTTTTTTGGGGGGAAGGGCGGAAGGAGGTGGGGTGTGGACTGCATAGGGCCCTGAAATTTCTGAAGGCAGCCCAAGTAGGGGGGCCCAAGCTAAAGTCTTGCACTCTGAACCTTTAGCTATGCCCCTCGTTAGGAGGAGTGGTTGATAGGCCTTTCTGGAACCTTTAAGCATTTCATAGCAACGGTCCCAGGTTGTCTGAAACAATCCATATTGCAGTACTATTCACTTCAACTGTTCTTCTCAGTAGGATTCCTTGCCAATCTAGTATCAAAGAGACATGTTATTCTTTATTTTATTTCTTTTTATTTCTGTAACTATTTAGTTTTTATGTATGTCATTTTGTCTCCTCATTTTATAACTTTATGTTAAATCTTAAAATGAACAGATTTGTTCATTGATGCTTTAAACCTACCCACAACCTCATGTCAGAAATGTATAGCCTACGTAACGATGAGTGATAGCAACATGAGGTTTTTTGCTGATGTGTGGACTAGTTTTGGGATGCGCTTAAAACATTTCTATCCTAGTGCAAAGCGGAATGTAAAAGTGTGGAAAGCTAATGCACCCTTTGCAATTGCATCCAAGCCATGTGTGCAGTGACTGTGAATTTTGACAACTTACTAAACAAACTTTTTGGAAACATGGAACTATTCACTGTCTGTAGTCACTACTTTCAATCCACTCTAAAATACGAAAGAAAAGAGCCTACTTCATCAGAGTTTACAGCATTCCCCAAAATTCTTGCTAAAAGGCATCAATACTCTATTGTCATCTTTCATACTCATAGACAGTCACAAAAATACCAAATTCTTGGAAACTAAAAGCAATTTCTGTAAACCCTTCACTACAAGTCTTTGCAAAGTTTTTCTACAAATTTTCAGAACAAGTGGTTTGCATGGATGAAGTTGTTGTTTTAATGTTAAATTCTAACAACAAATATAAAGGTGTTTTCCAGGACAGTGGCTGTGTGGCTGATACCTTGTACAATAAGATTCCGTCCACACAGCATAGCACAAATACTGGTCAGATTCTGAATTAGAATCGGTTTTCGTTTTTTATCTCACACGTTTTTTTAATAGCGATTTTGGGACCTGATCAGCCCAGTGCCAGTCACTACTACCTTTTCGGTTGAAAATCCAGTAGACGAAGGTGCATGTTCCCAGTTTTTTGCTAAATTGTTTGTGAAATCGGACCTGAAAAAATGAGGTGTAGACTACAGGTTGGATTTTCTATTGAGGACTGTGGAGATAGTTTACAGTCAGTTTTCAAACATTTTCAAAATCCAAAATCAGTATTAAAAGCCAACTATAAATCCTTGTAGACGGACCGTTAGTTCTCCAGGTGTTTATGTGAGGCAGCTAGTTTTATAAAGTTTCATGTCGTATATGTTTTGTAAACTTTTCTAAATATTTAGGGCGACATGTATGAACGGGGCTGCACCAGTTTTCTGGTGTACTTTGAGCCAAAAAGAATGTGTGAACAGGTGCACTCCAAAGTTTAGGGGCGTTCTGAGGCCGTGTTGCACCACATTCATAGAATTAGGCACATTTATGGATCTTTGGCTCATAACAGAACAGCCAGACCAGCTTAATGGAGACGTCTGAGCCATACTTGTTGTATTGGCACTAGACTGTGCCTGTATGTATGACCTGCAGAAGAACAGGTTCATACATTCTGGTGCATTCTATACTGCCTTAAAACTATTTAGAACTGGCCTGTCAGCGGCAACATTCATACATGTCGCCCTTAAACTTTTTTTTTGTGTGGCTGACCACTTCACACACTATGGGTAACATGTATGAATGGGGCTGCGCCAGTTTTCTGGTGTACTTTGAGCCAAAAATATGTATGAACAGGTGCAAAGTGAAAAAATGTAAAATATTTAAAAATATAAAAAAGTAAAATAATAATATACCCCCTTTTTCCATTTTGCAAAGAAAAACCCAAAAAAAACCCAAAAAGGTAAACATAATTGGTAAAGCCATGTCCTGCATGATTCACCTCCCCAAAAGATTGAATAAAAAGTGATAAAAAAGTCACATGTATCCTATAATGGTAGCAAAAACTACACTTCAGTCCACAAAAATTATACCTCATTCAGGTCTATTGGTGGATGAATTGAAAAGCTATTGCTCTCAGAATATGGCGAGGAGAAGCAAATAAAAAATACACATACATAATGGTTGACCTCATATAAAAAAATCAGTATACTTGCATGACAGACATGAAATGATAAAAGACAAACCACAGCTGCACTATAAGCAGCGACACATGTGGGACTCATCATGCTATAGACCTGCTGACTGCATATTCTTGTGTCCATTCACCTGTGGTTTGTCCTCTATTGCTTCATGTCTGTCATGCAAGTATACACATTTTTTTGATATGTGGTCCATCATATTTTGATGATTTCTTTCTTTAAATATTTTTAATGATAATAAAAAATGACTTGGGGTTCCCCTGTTTTTCAGAACTAGCCAAATTAAAATGGGCAGCTATAGGCTGATACTATTAGATGGGAAGATCCCATCCTGGAAATATCTGCCTGCAGCCGCTTCAGAAGCAGACCATTGCATTAGATGGTTCACTTCTGATAATATCCTGTGGCTCTTCTGAGAACCCCTGGTGCATTGGGTTTTAGGATAATATTGAGAGGGTGTTTGTATGAGCCTTGTGATGGCAAAAAACATTGCTGGCTGACACCAAGTCCCAGTGATAGTAATGTGTCTGTCAGAAACGTCCATTAATAAGATTGGAATAAAATGCTAAAAAAAAACCAACAATAAAAAATACTTTATTTAATTAAACATTCTCTGACAACAACCCTCGTTGACCATTTTATTAAGGAAAGGGATTCAACGCTGGTCCAACGTGATGTAAACAATCCAATGTAGTCCAAAAGGGAAGCCTGTAGATAGAAACACTGCAAAAAAAATGACAGTCCTAAACTTCATACCCTGTACCTCCTGAAGAAAATTTGCGTGCTACCAATTGCGACATGTGTACTAGGCTGCATCGACATACTGTGCAGCGCCCATCTGCGACCTGGGTGGGGCATGCTGCTCAGTCAACAGCCAATAACACATTAGCTGGGACCTGGGCTTCAACTCCGTTGCTAAGCACACATAAAACTGCCCTTTCTCATAAACCATAGCACTTTGCTAATGTTATCCTAGGACGGACATTCTTACATTTTTAGTCCCCTCATTTTAAACTATAATCTTTGTAGTGAGACAGCCCCTTTAATGGACTGTCCGGGACTTAGAAAAGCTCATTTTTCCTATGGGGAATGATTAGAAATAGAAAAAAAGAAGCATACTCACCTCTGTGACACTCCCGTTCCATCCCGGTTGCAGTTCCGTACATCCCTGCTGAACAGTGCACATCAGTCATTCACGTGCTAAGTGCAGCCAGTCACAGGCCAGTGCGGTCACATGTATGTGATGTTGTGACCTGTGATTGGCCAATTATATATTCTGAGCTCCTCCCTCAATTCCCTGCCAGATCTACAGTGCTCTAAGCCTTAGAGCAGTGTTTCTCAACTCCAGTCCTCAAGACCCACCAACAGGCCAAGTTTTCAGGATTTCCTCAGTATTGCAAAGGTGATGTAAATATTGACCAAGCATTCTGATGGAGAACCTGAAACAGGTGATATAATTATTGTCAGTGCATTCTGTGGGAGATCCTGAAAACATGACCTGTTGGTGGGTCTTGAGGACTGGAGTTGAGAAACACTGCCTTAGAGAAAGCATTCCTGATAGTGTTCTTGTTCATCCATGTTCCAGTTCCTTTGCTACGCTTCCCGACCGCAAATCTTTGTCACTTGTCCTGACCTTCCTGCCTGTCCCCGACTACGAACCTGCATGACTATTCTGTACCTCGGCTCCACCTCGGCTGCCACTGCAGGCAAGTCGTGCGAACCGGGTTGTTCTCTTGCTGCAGCAAGTCCAAACCACTTTGCGGCGGGTTCTGGTGGAAACCAGCAGCCCATTAGACTCCGCTCCGTGGTGCGGCTTACACCATCACCTGTAATTGTACAGCGGATCCACTACTCTGGCCATTACAATAGCACGTGAATGATGGACATTCACTGTGCAGCTGAGATGTGCAGGCCAGCCACCGAGATGGAACAGGAGTGTCACGGAGGTGCGTAGGTTTCTTTTTTTCTATTTCAAATCATACCCCAGTGAACCAACAAGCTTTTCCAAGTCCAAGACAACCCATTTAAGGATCAGTATCAGGCAAGTACATACACCAGAGACCCTAACCCTGGTTTCATGTCTCGCTTCTTCGGCAGGTACTGCTACTGTGTAATCATGATCCGATCAAGTTTAGAAAATTCTAACCATCAGGAAATTGTGCCACTTTTGCATAAAAAGTAACATCATCTGGTCAACTATATCATCAGCAATTATTTTTTTGAAAATGAGCCCCATAATTAACCCTTGCAGAACATTGAAGCACCCTTACCTATACAGTCATATGAAAAAGTTTGGGCACCCCTATTAATCTTAATCATTTTTAGTTCTAAATATTTGGGTCTTTGCAACAGCCATTTCAATTTGATATATCTAATAACTGATGGATACAGTAATATTTCCGGATTGTAATGAGGTTTTTTGTACTAACACAAAATGTGCAATATTAGTTATTAGATATATAAAAGTGAAATGGCTGTTGCAAACACCCAAATATTTGGAACTAAAAATGATTAAGATTAATAGGGGTGTCCAAACTTTTTCATATGACTATCTACAATGAAAAATTCTTTGGGCACTCTAATTATGTCTAAAGTAATTTTGAGGTTTCTAAGCTTTTGGGTTTGCACCAGCGCCGTAGTTACAGTAATCCATAGTTCTCATTGAGAACTATGGATTACGCCTCCTCTCCCCCCCTCGCACAATACGATCGTATTGTACGCGTGGGGAGATAAGTGACATGTCAATTACTTACGGCGAATACTCGCAGCAAGTAATGCATGTCAATGGTACCGGCGGGCTGCTGCCTCCCCCGTGCCGTGGGAGTACACGCGTACTGTATGTGCCACAGTACATCATATGAACATAGCCTTAAGGTGAGTATATAAGCTACTGCTCTCTTATATCACCACCTTTATTTTACAGACAGCACTCCTCCCCATTGAGCACTCTTTTATAACAGAATTCCTTGTTTGATCACAATTACAGTAAAACCACATTAAAACCTCAAATATTAATGTGAATTGTGCTGTGCTTATTTAATTGCAGTACTGGTATGACTGCAGCACCACTGCCAGCATGTATGAACTTCATGTTCATGTGAGTCAGTGAAGCCTTGGGAGATTTTGGAACTTGGATGACCTAGATCAGTTGTTATTATACAACATAAATCACTTTTTGCAGCATTCAGCAGAGAAAAAATTGTGTTATAGGAAACATTTATTGTTCTATTGTATCTATTCCAATCTTTTGGGGACACATTTGATAAAGGAAAAAGAAAAATACAGATTTTATCCCCAAAAGAGCATCCTGAAAAGAAATAATATGTGACAGTTCTTTAACCATTGGGTGTCAGCAGAAAGACTATAATTTTTTAAATGTTTAGGTTTTATTCACACATTGCAGGTTTGGTCAGTATTTTGCAGTTTCCGCTATGCAAATGGCAATCATACAAATACAAAAATACCAATAAAACAACCACTCACATACCCTCAATGCATGAGGGGGGTGGTTGCTGGTACTACAATTGCATATAAATAAGGCAATACAGAAGGGTGCCATAAATACAGATACATGTGGTACACCATGCTGGTGTGAACAGGTATTAAGCTAATGTGCAGTTTTTTATCATCTAAATGTTCCCTTAGCAGTGGGGTGTGTGAGCTGCTGCTCAGCAATTAGCTGCACCTGTTAATTTTCCCCAGGTAGCATATGGGCTCCAAATTTTCTTGACAATGTGAAAAATTACTATTAAATTACTAAGCACCCTAATGTCGAAAAAAAAAATAAAAAGATATTGTAACTAGCATCGACCATATGTCCACTGTAGGTTACTATTTTGTGTGGAATAACTTTTATCTGTCTTACACACAGAAATTTTTGAACTTTGAAAATGACAAATATTTCAAAATTTCCCAATATTCTGATATTATTTACAAACAAACAAGGATTATATGGACCAAAATTTCTTACCAACTTAAATCACAATGTGTCACGAGCAAACAATCTCTGAATCACATGGATAGGTCAGTATTTCCCGATCGGTATTTGGTCTCTGCCGTGCAAACGCACCCTTATTCTCTGACTCATATGACTTACCATACTGACATTTCATAGACTGATCTTCTATTTATAAGTATGCATTTAGTGTTGAACTGGGGATCCTTGGTTCCAGAAGATAAGACTTCACCTTAAACTGAACATTTGTTATGCTAACTCTCCATTATGTTTTATGGGAGTTTTGAGTATAACCAAACACACAGCTTGGCTGTACTTGGAACTCGCATAAAGAGTCTGTCTCTCATTTTTGAGCTGAACCCTTTTGGAGGCCTGATCACAAGATAGAGGTGGGTCCTGCACCTTTCAGACTTTGATGGCATATTCTATTGATAGCCATCAAAATCTATGGTGGGAATACCTCTTTAATATGATTATTAATACCAAAAAATGAACCTATAATACTTGACATTTTAAAGGTTTTCTCACTACAGTAATTAGTTTTTAACATGTAGGGAAATGTAAATGAAAACTATTACAAAATACATTGCTATGTTGACTTTGCATTGGTCAGGAGATAATTGTAAATGAAGACTATTACAAAATACATTGCTATATTGACTTTGCTTTGGTCAGGAGATAAAGAAGATTTTTTCTCCTCTTAGAGTACACAAGTTTCTTTGGTTACCGACCACCTCTCCCTGTTTTCTCTCATTGCTCTAAGTTGCCATCAGTTAGTTAGTTCCAACCATATTGAGTAACTCTCTGCAGACTTATCTCAAGCAATAGACTTTGTTCACCTAATTAAATTAAAAGTTTTCACTCATTAGAGCTGTGTAGTTTTGTGTAATACACTTTATAAATCTCTTGCACTCATATCACTGTAACAGATATAGCTAGGTACAGCAGAGGTCATATGTTAATCTCTGCTATTGACCCACCCACAGCCCGGCCAGGAAGTGTGAGTCTGAAGCTGGCTGTCGCTTTGTGAAACTGCATGGTGAGAAAACCCCTTTAAAGACTTTATGATAACTTAGCTATAAAGTACTACATTGATGTACTTTGCTATCATGATGCACCTTTCATGTTCAATAGATATTTATATCATGGACATTTATGGCATTCCCACCTCTAGGAACTTCAGCTGTCCCGAGAATGGTAGTCCATTTATTTCTGACCAAGGTTTTTGCCACAGCCGAAATAAATGGAAGGGTGGCCATACATGCAGGGCTCTCTCCATTCACTTCCATGGGAGATATAAGTACATATATACAGTTGAAACCACAAGTTTACATACACTATATAAAAATACACATCTGCATGTTTATCTCACTATCTGACATGAAATCAGAATAAATCGTACCCGTTTTAGGTAAATTAGGATTACCAACATTTTTTATATTTGCCAAATGCCAGAATAATGAGAGAGACAATTCTTTAAGGCATTTTTATTACTTTCTACAATGTCAAAAGTTTACATACATTTCATTAGTATATGGTAGAATTGCTTTTAAACTGTATGACTTGGGTCAAACATTTTGGATATCCTTCCACAAGCTTCTCCCAATAGTTAGTAAGAACTTTGGCCAATTCCTCCTGACAGAACTGGTGTAACTGAACCATATTTATAGGTTGCCTTGCTCGCACCTGCCTTTTCAGCTTTTCCAATAAATTTTCAATAGGTTTGAGATCAGGGCTTTGTGATGACTACTCCAAAACATTGACTTGGTTATCCTTAAGCCACTTTGTAAACAGTTTGCTAGTATGCTTCGGGTCATTATCCATTTGGAAGACCCATTTCCATCTAAGCTTTAACCTCCTGACTGATGTCTTGAGATGTTGCTTCAGCATTGCCACATAATCTTCTTTCCTCTTGATGTCATCTATTTTGTGAAGTGCACCAGTCCCTCCAGCAGAAAAACAACCCCACAACATGATGCTGCCACCCTCATGTTTCACAGTTAGGATGGTGTTCTTAGGCTTCCAAGCTTCTCCTTTTTTCCTCCAAACCTAACATTGATCATTATGGCCAAACTGTTCAATTTTAGTTTTGTCAGACCACAGGACTTGTCTCCAAACATTTAGGTCTTTGTTCCTGTGTGCATTTGCAAACATTAATCTGGCTTTTATATGTTTTTTTGGGAGTAATGGCTTCTTCCAGGCAGAGTGGTTTTTCAGTCCATGTTGATACAGTACTCGTTTCACTGGGGATACTGACTCAATCGTACCAGCTTCCGCCAGCATCTTCACAAGGTCTTTTGTTAATATGCACATGTCTGACCAAAGCATGCTCATCTCTGAGACACAGAACCTGTCTCCTTTCTGAGCAGTGTGATGGCTGGACATTCCCATCTTGCTTGTACTTGCGTATAATTGTTTGTACAGATGAGCGAGGCACCTTCAGGTATCTGGAAATTGCAACCAAGGATGATCCAGACTTGTGCAAGTCCACAATTATCTTCCTGTTATCTTTGCTGATTTCTTTAGACTTTCCAATGATGTCACACACAGAAGCAGTGTGTTTCTGGTGTGAATTAAACTACATCCACAGTTGTGTCTCTAATTAATTCAGATGTTGCCAATAAGTCAGACACTTCAAAGACATTACATCATCATGTCGGCTGTCCCAAATTGTTTAAAGACATAGTAATCCTAGTGTAAATTGCCTTAATAAAAGAAATGAATAAAAATGCCTTAAAATAGTTTTCCCTCTCATTATTCTGGCATTTGGTAAATATAAATAATGTTGGTAATAATATTTGACCTAAAACAGGTAAGGTTTATTATGATTTCATGTCAGATAGTGAGAAAAACATGCATATGGGTCTTTTGATATAGTTTATGGAAACTTCTGGTTTCAACTGTGTATCTTTAAAAATTGCTACATCTGTAAGTGATTGTGTCGGTTTCAAATGTGGTTTTCTTGTTTTGGACTCTTGAGGCATTATTGTGTCAGAATCTGGACCTACCAGAGAGTCATGTGAGCCAGTCCATCGAAGTCTATAATTGGAAATAACTTTTCCTTTTCTTCATAAAAAATGTGTTTGTGATTTTGTGAAAAGAAGAATAACATTTTGGTGTGACAGAGAGCAGCTATATTTATTGCACTACATTAGTTATGCAGTAGGCTGGACATATAAGCACTAAAAAAAACAAGTCAAAATTTCATGAGTTTTATTTCTTTCTCTTTATAAAGATATTTTCAGAGAACAAACTTAACAGAAGCTAATTCTTAAAAAAAAATTGGCTTTATTGAAGGAAAACATTGTAGTTCAAACAACATTATCTGCGCATCTACAGATTGTTTATTTACACTCAACGGCAAAAGAGTTTTCTTGAGATAAAGCACCACATATGAAAAAAATATACTTTAAGGAGCATTAGGGATAGTGGTCACTGCTTCAAGTTTGGCATTGGTCTCAGGCATCAAGTTCTATGTTTGCTTCATCATAAACCACTGTACGATTTTTTCTAGATTTACGTGAATGCTTTACATTTAGAATGTCACCTATTTTATCCATCTCATCTAGAACCTGAAAGATATGCATTGAGGAAAATAACACATAAGGATCAGTAATCAACAAACACCCAACACAGTAAAGTTTCTACATAGTTTCTGGCATTATGGAACCCAAAGCATACGAGAGAATGGCGTGAAGAATTCTGCACCCTGAAATTAGCTGGTATATGCTGTTTAATGCTGTAGTGTCTGTGTTAAAATATTGAGTAAACCTTCCAGAATCAGAATTAAATTGATTTTCATTGATTATCTTTAAATATGTAGGCAAAGGTAAATAAAGACTATTACCAAATACATTTTGCTTCCCTTCAGAGCTAGAGCAGCTCTTATTGCCTGCCTGGGTACACAATCTTCCCTTGGTTACAGGCCACCTCTCTGTGCTCTACCAGGCTATAGCAGTGGTGGGCACCTCCCATGTAACGGACAGCATTTAAGTAGTTAAACAGACGGGATCAGCGTTTTTCTCCAATCCTGACCTCTAAAGGCAGGTGCTGGCTGTAACAGACGGCAACCACCGTGTATGGAGTGGGCTCAGCTCTTGTGCCACTCCATACCTACGTCCCCTTACTGATAGGTAAAAGTAGGCACCTAGCTCTTCCTACCTGTCATTCCCTACCCTGCTTCAATCTTAGGCCATGTCTCCACAACACAGGATTACAGTCAGATTTGTACGCAGATTCAGTATTTAGATTCCGCAAAAATCTGACTGTAGACAGTGCCCATAGAGCGCAATAGAAAATGCAAGCGGTGGTCGGATTTCTAAACCTCCGGATTCCGCCGGAACATAGAACATATTCTATCTTCCAGCGGATTGTAGTATACTACTGTGTATTGGACTGGCCAAAATCCCCAAAACAACAGTTTTTTTTGCGTAAAACTGCGGCAAAAACCACAGTACAGTGTTGTTAAAATACCGTCGGATATCCAACAGCATTAGAACATCAGCTGTGTAGACATAGCTTTACAGATTCCCCTTTCACAGTGGACTCTCCCAGCTTAAAAGCATGTAGTTTCACAATGCTGTTAACATAGTGGTTAATTCCTAAGGGGATAGTGTCTAATTACTGAATTACAGGTGAAAAGCTTTTATTTTCCAAATTATACATATTTGAGAAAGTGTTTATATTTTAGTCTTCGTTACTTTATCAATTTTTCATGGAGGTGATAGGTCCTCTTTAACCCCTTACCGACATAGGAGATATCCATAAGTCCTGATGCCGGTAAACGGCTTTGTAGCGGGATCGCGCTGCTACACACGCGCCCGCTTGCGCTGTTTAACCCCTTAGATGCCATGACAAAGATGGCCACGGCATCTAAATGAAGAACGGTGCAACTCCGATCGAAACATCAGCAGTGAGATCGCCGAGTCCCAATCAGCTAACAGGGCAGCGGGAATCCTTGTGAAGGTTTCCATCGCTGCCATGTTTTGAATTTCCCTACTTACGGCCCCAGGCAGGAAGTGAGAAAACCTCCATATTGGTACACCCTAATGCATTTTATATGCAGTGCATTAGGGTGTAGTAATGATTGCGCCCCTTATTGGTGAAGTAAAAAATAAAATAAAAAATGTTTTAAAGTGTACAAATAAGAAAAATAAAATAATAAAAAAGTTACACATATTTGGTATCGCCGCGTCGAAAAAAGTCCAATTAAAATATAACATCAATTATCCCGTACGCTGAACACCGTAGAAGAAAAAAAAAATTCCAAGTGCCAAAGTTGCGTTTTTTTGGTCATTTCACATCCTATAAAAATTGGAATAAAAGTGATCAAAAAAGTTGCATGCATTCCAAACTGCGAGCCATAAAAAAGTACACTTCAGCCAGAAAAAAATGCACCCTAAATAACATCTGTAGGTGTTAGTACAAAAAAGTTATTGGTCACACAAAATGGCGCCACGGCGCAAATTTCAAAAATAGAAAATGTTTGGAATTTTTTTACGGTAGCAAAACATAAAGGAAACCCTACATGTTTGGTATTGCCAGATGCGTATAAACCTATGGTAATATGAATAACACCATTGAAAAGTACATCTTGTCCCGCAAAATAAAAAGCCCTCCTACGTCTATGAAGGTGGAAAAATAAAAAAGTTATGACTTTCAAAAGGCAAGGAGGAAAAACATTTAGAGAAATATTATTATGACCGGCCGCCAGGAAGGGGTTAAACCTAAACTAGATCCATCACTCACAGCATAGCCCATATTGATATATCTGGTTCACCCACTCTGAGCCAAAGACTGGAGCACTAGTTATGTAATGTACAACTTTTGACTGGTAATTCCCCCAATTATAACTGTTTTTTTTGCTGTGCTCTTGGGTTCTAAAATGTTTTGTGTTTAGCTGTTTTGCTTGACTTCTCTTTTTTCATAAATGTTATCAATATTTCCTATTCTACCATCTCCTTTGCTGAATATTTTTATGGAACAAATATTTAACTCTGATTACTGCTCATAATATCACATATGAATGCAATTTATTCTAATCTTCCACTCCAAGTTTAGAGTGTGTGACCAGTCTATCAGTGCTCTTACATAATATATTTGTAATGTAGAGAATATGATGCAAATATATGTATATATTGTTGCAGTTGCAGACAGAGAACAGTAGATGGCATCACATTTTACTGTTAGGCGATATGTTCGTATTCAATACTATTAGCATTAAAATGATTAGAAAAAATGGTCAGGCAATAGCATCTTAATGCCTTAAGCCGAACGCCTGAAAAGTACTTAATGACGCAGCTTGCGTTTCAACAGTTGTAACTTTTTTATCATTTAAGTGACACCGTTGTATGAGGACTTTGAGAAATTTGTATTTTTGGGGGGCATAGTTTAAATTCACAAATAAATTAGTGCAGAATTTTTTTTACAACATTCACCATTACAGTCATGTAGATACCCAATATGTGTAGTTTTTATTTTTGGCATAATAATAACTTTTTTATTAAATATTTTTATTTGATTATTTATTTTATTGTATTTTTTCTACAGTTTTTATGATTTTTATTGTTTTTCTAAATCCCATTAAGCGATAACTTTTGTACATTTTATTTTTTTACACATAGTAATGTATTAGCATATTCATGTATGCTAAAAAATTACAATCTGTGTCAATTTGACACAGGCAACAGTCAGGGCAGCACACAGTGTGCCTCATCTTAAGTATGGAGGTGTGCCTTTTCTCGCATCAGCAGCATATCCAGACACATGAGCGTTAGGCCCTGCTGGCGATGCTCTGGGTGGGGGGCCTAGAAGGTCTTCTCATGAGAAGTCATTCGGGGAAAGGTCGGGTTTGGAGATCTGTATCAGTGTTCAGGGCGGTGATTGATGACGGACAGCAGATGGCTGGCCCTTTTCCATTCCAGACGTTCCGTGCTGTGGATGTGACCTGGGTTCAGGCTTTGTTATCCCCACCTTTCATGCAGGATCAGGATTGTTCTAGGCGGAGTTCGTCATCCAGTGGAGGTTGGGGTCCTGAAGAGGGAAGTGCTGGTCCAGATGACAGTGGGGTGATGTATCAAGATTTCAGTGGTCCGGCTGGTGGACTCACAGCACCCACCCAGCACCCGGTGAGTATGTGTCTTTGTCGTGTTCATTTCCCCTGATTCTTAAGTCTCAAGGGGCTGAGTTAGGTCAAGGGTTGGAGTCCCTTTGTGGTAAGGTTGATTCGTTCTTGGGTGGGCTGGTTTTGGAGGCTGACTGTATCAGGGATATGCTGAGCAGTGACCGAGAGTTAGTGGTGCGATTGGAGCATGTGGGGGTTGCTGGGAGCTTAACGTCTCCGGTGACAGCTTGGGTTCGTTCACCAGAGCCACTTTTTGATTTGGGAACTTCACCAGTGACGGTTTCGATTAGTGGTGATGGAGCACATAGTGGATCTGGTGTGGCTGTTTCGGTCCAAACTGATAAGGAGAAACAGGGAGATGAGATTTGTTTGTATGATAGTGAGAGGGGACGTGTACATTTGTTTTGAGGGTCCTTTGGTTGGTATTCTTAATCAATAAGTGAGGGAAAAGATTCAAAAGGATGAATATGTGGAGATATTTTCCTTGTTACCTTTGAAAAAGTTGAAATTTGGACAAGGGGAAGAAGGATAGGACTAATAAGGAGGAGGAGAAGAAGAGGAGGTGATGCAGACATTTTCTAATTGGCTTCAAGGTTTCGTTATTTTGGCGAGTATGATCGGGGAAAACATGGCAGACAACTGTTCTGCTCTTTTTTGCTATATAAATTAGATCGATGATGCACAACGGGTGTATGGAGGCCAAGCATGGTTGTGTTATGACAAACAATTTAGACAGCGGAAGGCCTAGCATTCATTGGGATCAGAAGGATATAAGTTTGTGACTGTGGGTGATGGCGCCAATGTATTTCGGGCATTCCTTTCATAGGGGGGCCAGGTTAGCTGGCCAGAGTAGTTCCTGGGGCACCGGTGGGTCTTTGATCAAGTCAGGTTTGTGCTGGCCATTGAAGATTTGGGGTCGGTTGTAAATTTAAGCATTTTTGTTCATTGTGGAACAGAAAGTTCCACGGTTCTTCACGATGTTTCAAAAATGGAAAGGGTCGCGGGGTTGTTATTAATACCCAAGGGGGAGACTCCTTTGAGTCTTCCCGCGTTGTTTCCATATCTAAATAGGTACCCAGATAGGTAGAAGGTGGTTGAGGATTTTGTGCAACGGGACGTCCCATGGTTCTTTGTGATGTTCCAAAAAAGGAAAAGGTTGCGGGGTTGTTACTGATGCAGCAGGCGCTTGTGGTTTTGGGTATTTTGGAAAGGCCGTTGATGTACAGCTGTTTTGCTTTAGAGGTGGGTTGCAGGGAGTTTGGTGCAGAACTTGGCATTATTGGAGTTGTTCCCCATTGTTGTAGCGGTTTTCTTGAAAAGAAGATGTAATTTCATTGTGATAACCTTGGGGTAGTGATGGCAGTCAATAATTTACTGTTTCCTCTTCGGTGATTCGCCTTCTTCGGCATTTGTTTGCAGATTAATATGTGGTTGGTGGCGGTTCATGTGCCAGGAGCACGAAGCTCAATTGCCGAAGCTATTGTTCACAGTGGGAGCGTTTTCAGTCATTGGTTCCCGAGGCGGAGGCGGCGGGAGAAGTTTGCCCTTGATACCTCTGAGATCTGGTGTTCGAGCGGCAGGACAGCTGCAGGACTTCACTATCCCATGGTATATGAGTGGCCTATGAGGTGGCATAGATGTGGGTGGAATGGCTAGACGGTCTGAGAAAGGGTTGGTTAGACGAGGGCAGAGTATTGGCTTTGTTATTTTTGGTAGCGCAAGCGTCGGTTGCTGGTTGGTCGGTATCAAAGCTAAACAGGTTCATCTCCGCTCTTGCTTTTGGTTTCATTTTAGGGGCAGCAGAGATATCATGAAACATTTTCTGGTGGCGAGAGTGTTGTTGGGCTTTAGACAGGGTTGGTTACTGTCTGATGCTCGTTGTCCTGTTTCATTTCAGTTGCTGGAGTATTTGGGTTTGTAAGTGCGGGTGATTTGTGTTTCAGCTTTTGAGGTGGCCTTGTTTAAGATGGTTTTTTCTTTTGCTTTCTTTGGGGCTTTGAGGATGGGGGAATTAGTGTCTCCCGTAAGTCAGCACAGGTGGGATTCTTGGGGAGGATTTAATTTTATTGGAAGACAGGGTGGAGTTTTGGTTGCAGAGATCAAAGACTGATGAGGTGGGGAGAGGAAAAAGGATGGTTCTCCATTTGGTTTCGGGGGCCTCCATGTATCCTGTTCAGTGCTGTAGGGATTGTGTAGCATTCAGGCCAGGTCTTCCCAGGCCATTTCTTCGCCACGTGGATGGGTCACTTCTCTCAAAATTTCAGTTTATGACGGTTTTTAGGCGTTGTCTTGAGGCAGTTGGTTTAGACCCGTTACGTTTTGCTCCTCATTCGTTCTGGGTTGGCGCCGCCATAGAAGCGATAGCTTGAGGGCTGGAACCCGAGGTAGTTAAAAGGATTGGAAGGAGGTACTTGATTCATTTTCAATTCTATGTCAGGCTGCAGCTGCGATGAGGTATAAGTCTGTGTGGTTCTTTGATGTGTTTTTTGATATGACATTTTTTTCTCTGGTTTTTAGGAATGTTTTCTGTCTTTCCATTCTATCAATGTTTGGTTTGAATTCTTGGACATTCCTTTGAGCATTGAGGTGCGTTGTGGGTGGATATTCGGCGGGATAGGCGGCGGCTGGGTTTTTCGAGAAAAGCTGCTAGTGTCAGATGGATTGTTTTTTGAGGTATGGCTTGGAACCGGGTTCTTCCTAAGTTCCATCAATTTGCCGCCTTGGATAGGCTCCCTGATGTGTTAGTTCTACATGTGGGTGGTGATGATCTGGGGGGGCAGACCTTTTCATGAACTGATAAAGGATATTTAGTATGTTCTGTTAAAGTTGTGGTCCTCCTTCTGCACACCTTACACTTTAGCAGACCTACTAGATTGCTTTAGTAAGCATGATAAGGAGTGTTAAAGGCCTAAGGCAGAATCACTGACCTGAAGGCTGAGTCTACATCCACGTAAACCAGCTGCACCACAAAGGGGTCACCTGCCAGGGCCCTTCCTGGCTTCTGCGGCCAATTAAATCCAAGCTTTGAGTCTGTATTATTGTTCGTTTAAAGGGGGGAACTATTGGGTAATGGGTTTGTCCATGGGTAATAATTTTTTGTGAATCAGAAGAAGTGGTTGGGTGTTGAAGGGTTGTTTTAAAGGATTAACGTGGATCCATGATGCTAGGGTCAAGGTTCAGCAGTTTGTGAAGGCAGAGGGAGAAAGCGTGGCTGGGCCTGTAGTCAATCAGTGTGAGGTGACCGGAGGGACTTTCAGTACATAGTTATAAGGGTCTGCAATAATGGGTCCATACTGTTCTTCTGTCACAATGCGCTCTACAGTCTCTGCTCTGGATTGTGGACGTGCTCGTTTCTCCATTCCCCTGGCTTATCACCATTAACCTCTCCGACACCTGCTCTGCTCCTGTCTCCTGCTACTAGCTGGCGTGCGCGTGACCACTCCCTAGCATGTGCACGTGCTGCCTCTCAGAATTTTAAAGGACCAGCACGTTGCTGATCTTCTATCACTGAGCGCTGGACCCTTAATTAACGCACTTCCCCCTGCACTTCCTGTCAGTGTATAGTGTATTGGTATGTTTATCTCAGTATTATGCTCATGTTCATGCTTCCCAGACCTTGACCTTTGCTTGTTGGCCCATAAAAATTCTCTCCCCTGCAGCTCCTGGCCCTCTGCAAGTGACTGACCACGTTTGTCTGCGCCAAGCCTGACCTTTTCACCTGCCTACTGACCACGTCTGCCTGCTCTTCCTGTTCCACACCTGTACCTTCGCTGTCACTGTCAGGAGTAGCGACACCCCCGCAGCAAAGTCCATCCCGCATTGCAGCGGGCTGTAATGAACACTGGGGGGGCTCCTTAGACTTGGATCAATAAGTCATCTCTCGTGTTGACCAAGAGGATACACTACCATCACCCATGACACCTTCCTTATGCCTTTAATTTTACATACAGTACATAGATTTTTAATGCCTAGATTTTGCAAGAATTGGCAAGAAATAAAATTTGTGTAATACATTGCATGTTTCATTATGGATGTATTTTCCCAACGAAAGAATAAGGTGCCTCAAGTAACACCATACAACAGCATACACACCCTAAAACAATGCCGTCATTGAGGTCCTTGCAAAAATAGTAAAAGTAATGTTAATAATGGGAAAGAAGCCAGATGAGAATAAAAGAACACACCTTGTCCAACATCTCCTTTGTATGTGCGGATGAAATACAAAATCTCACTCTTGCCTCAGATAAAGGAGTTGCTGGGAAACCAACTATAACAACACCAATTTTCTTTTTCAACATGTGCCTTGCAAAAGCCCTATGGGTACAAAACAGAATGAAATTTCAGATGTTACTGCTGTCAAAAGAACAATTTGTTTTCTGTTTCTTAGGGCATTGTTAGTAAATATATGAAAAAGACCAAATTGACTCTATTGAACCCTCTGCTGTATAAATGTTGCCCTATTTTTACTTCAACGCCATTGGGGGTCAAAGTTTATAGACTGTACAGAAACATCTAGAGTAGTGTTGAGCGATTGCGTTGGCTATCGAGATCGATCGATAGTCGAAGTCGGCCGCATCGTAAAGGTTTTTGTAGTGAGCGTCGATTTGACGATGACCATTAAAGTCTATGGAGAGCAACAAACACCTTATTATTACACCCAAACAAGGCTGGGGGAAGCTGAAATTAACATCCACAACAGTCAAATGGATACTGCTACATCTTAGGAAAAAAATTAGTTATAAAAATCACGAAAAAAAAATCCAGACCATTCACTATCCCTGTCTTGTACCCAGCATGACCCTTTAAACCTGCATCACCACAA
>JAODAL010064976.1:0-18447 GCA_025379985.1 Phyllomedusa bahiana
TCGGGGAAAACGGAGTCTCTGGCTGCCAAGACGTCCTTAACTCGGCTTGAGAGCCCCTTCTTGAAGGTAGCACACAGAGCGGCCTCGTTCCATGACAGTTCAGAAGCCAGAATACGGAATTGTACCGCATAGTCTCCTACAGACAGGTCCCCCTGGCATAGGTTTAGGAGGGCTGTCTCAGCGGAGAATGCACGGGCTGGTTCCTCGAAGACGTTGCGGAACTCACTGAGGAACAACTGTAGATCCGCCGTCACTGGGTCGTTTCTATCCCATAGGGGTGTAGCCTATGCCAGGGCCTTTCCGGTGAGGAGGCTGACTACGAACGCCACCTTCGCACGTTCAGACAGGAACTGATCAGACATTAGCTCCACGTGCATAGAGCATTGGGCGATGAACCCCCTGCAGAGTTTCGGGTCTCCGTCGAACTTAGATGGAAGCGACAGGCGAAGCTTGGGACCCCTCAGGACCGCAGGAACCGTAGGGGCAGGAACCACCGCTGGAGCTGGCGAAGGCTGCTGCTGGACGGTGAAGAGTTGCTGCTACATGGTAGATAGCTGGGTAAGTTGCTGTGCCTGTTGAATGAGTTGCTGTGATTGGCGGGCAACGACGATCGTCAGATCCGCCAGGCTGGGTAACGGCACCTTGGCGGGATCCATGGCCGGATCCTACTGTAACGATTCTGGAGGGGGATCCACTGGACCACCGCAGGCGATGGCTTAAGCCCACACCAGGGAGTGGAATCTAAGTGGGACCCGGTATTCACCAGAGCCCGCCGCAAAGCGGGATGGTCTTGCTGCGGCGGGTATCCACCAGGTCACTACCACTGGCGGGGCTTGCCTGCGGTGGCAGCCAAGGGTGCGAGGTACAGTAACGGCAGGCAGGATCGTGGTCGTGGACAGGCAGGAGGTCAGGACAGGTGGCTCTGGTTCGTAGATGGTAGACAAGCAGGAGGTCAGGGCAGGTGGCAAGGTTCGTAGACAGTAAATGTAAGCAGAGAGTCGGTACACGGTAAGGCAAGACAGGAACGCTCTGGAACACTTTCACCATGGGAATATACACCAAGGATCTGGCGAGGGCCGCCAGGAATAGGCCGGACTTAAATAGGAGCAGTGCCCGGCAATGACCAATTACCGTCGCACTGCCCCTTTAAATTCAAACTGCCGGCCCGCATCCGCCCCTAGGGGCGGGCGCGCGCCGGGAGCCGGACACAGACTGAGTAGGAATGCGGCCGGGTAAGTGAGCGCTGAAGGGGGCCGATGCACGAGCGGACCTCGAACCCGACGTGCGGGACGGGGCTCCGCTGGGAGCAGGGGCACGGGCGCGCCTGCGACCCGGGACAGTGGTCGCAGGGGCGTCCGTGACAATTACAAAAGTTGAAATGCACTCTTATGTGGTGATGCAAAAAAAGTGTAATGTGATAAAATGATTTTTCTTAATCATGACTCTTTTATTAAGGCGAAGTGCAGAAAGGAAGCCGAATTATGACAACATTGAAGCAATTATGGGTTTAATAAGGGTGTGTCCACACGACAAGCATAAAAAACACTTGGAACATGTCCATTCTCCATGTAAAAAAGCTTGTCCAAAACATCGTTATTTCAGATCCGAGTATAGATGAATAGCACTGTTTTTTTTAATGTGAAACCGCCAGAAAAAAACAACCGAAAAATCCACATGAAAACCGTCTGACACAGTTTGTAACAGTAAAATCCAACGAGAATTAGACAAGTAAATTTTACTTGTTTTGTGGATGTATGCTATTTAGAGATGGCGAATTGATTCTAACGAAGTGGAATTCGTTTACAATTTCAGGAAAACTTCGGTTCGGAACAAAGTCGAACTTTGGGGTACTTCGCGTGAACGAAGTGTGCTTTTGATTGATAAAATGGCTGCGAGCACATGGCGTTACATGGGTCAAAGAACTCTGGGAGGAAGAAGGGCATAGCCTACATGAAATGTGCAGAGATTAAGCCAATCAGAGACCGGCGGGATTCTGTGACGTCACCGCACTATATAAGTCCGGGCGCGACACTGGGAGCTCATACCGCTCTAACTGTACTTATTAGGGAAGGTGCTGCCACGGCTGCTAATGATATCTCTTACTAAAGAACTAATTTTTATACAGCGATTTTTGTAGGGCATCAAAGCTTGTCTCAGAGACTGCTTCTCTTAACGTTCTATTTCTGATTTTGTGGGGTATTGGATCTGAACTCCAGTGTGCGTCCAGTGCAGCTGCATATACATTTAAATGCTATCTGCTCACAGCACATTGAATATCCAAGGGGGATCTAAGCCTGTTCCTGTTGTATTCATTAAAAGAAACAGCGTTTTTACAATACAAATACCACTTCATTTTTGGCTGCTCAATTCTATTGCAAAATTTACATCCAGGGGTTAATTAAGCGTTGTTCTGCTGCTGTGGTGACTAAAAGAAACCGTCTTTTTCACCGGCAAAAAATACATTTTTCCTGTAGCCTAATTCATAGCCGAAGGTTAATTACAAGTTTTTCTCTTGTTGTGTAGCATAAAATACACGCCATTGTAACACGCTACAAAGCTGGTAGTTTTTGGTTGCTCAATTCTTTTGCGCAATTTACATCCAAGGGTTAACTAAGTATTTTTCTGCAGTTGTACTTAGTAAAAGAAACGTTCTTTTTCTCCGCCAAAGAAGCAATTTTGCCTGTAGCATAATTCATATCCGAAGGATAATTAAGCCTGTTTGTGCTTTTACATTCAGTAAAATCCACAGTGTTTTTTAATACAGGGTGTGTATTTATCATATACAGATATCTTCATCAAACAGTGTCTGTACATTTTAGAACAAACAGTATGTCAGACAGAGAGGTGGCAGGCTCTTCACCTGCGAGTGGCAGAGGCACAAACATTCCTGGAGCAGGCCCAGGTCGCAGCACAGCAAGGGGACGTCGCAGCAGGAGTCAATCGGTGAGGCCACAACTGCCGCTGTCATCTAGCGGCCGTGTGTTGTTCAGCAACCCAATCGTTCTTGATTGGTTGACTAGGTCATCCACTTACTCCCAGATGACATCTGACAACCCCAGCCAAGAGTCGGTGGGAACATCAGACACAACCATTAGTTGGCATGGCCCGGGAGCGTGTCAGCGGCTCTCACCTGTCCTCAACCCGCCTCTGTCCCATCCGGTTACCTCAGCCAGAGATCTACTATGTGGTCTGGGCTCAGTGTCACTATATAGCGAGGATGAACAATTTGAGGAGGGCAGTCAGCAGCTACTTTTCAGCGAAGAAATGGGGCCAATATCCCCTGCTTCTTGCAGAAGGCGGCAAAGTATAGATGTTAAGAGTGGCATGGGAGGACATGTTGTGAGAGGTCAGACTCTGCATACCAAGACCGGGGATGAGGACAGCAGTGACGATGAAACACAAATAGATGATGATGTAGCCGACCGCACTTGGGAGCCGGGTGAGGCAAGGGCTTCATCATTGTCAGGAGAAGAGGGCGTCAGCTTGCGCGTCAGGCAGCGGCGCAGCCAGCAAGTGGGTCGTGTGGCCATGAGTCAGCAGGATAGCAGCAGTGTGAGGTCGGGAGCCAAGCGGCCACGGGGTAAAAAACCCGCTTCGCAGGTCCAAGAAAGTAGCGGCACAGGGGCTCAGCGAGGCAGCGGCGGCAGTAGTCACTCAGTGCGGAGCGTTGGCGGTAAAATCAGCTACTCGGCGGTGTGGCAGTTCTTTGCTAAGACACCGGAGGAGCCGAATATGGGTATATGTAGAATCTGTGGGCAGAAAGTGAAGCGTGGCCAGGGAGCTAACGTTGGCACCACGGCCCTGCGTCAACACATGCAGCATCACCATCTGGTGGCCTGGGAGAAACGTGGCTCAGATGTGGTGGTCCATCCTGCCGCCGCAGCAACAGCAGCAGCAGCGCCCAGTGGCACGCATGCCATTGCAGCCAGTCAAGGCTCCACCACCAGAAGGGAGCTGTTTCTCTTTGCCATCATCTCCCGGTCCAGATGCTCCTGCTCCTCGCTACTCATGGCGCCAGCAGTCGTTCAGCGAGGCGATTTCAAAGAGACAACAGTATGCGTCCAACCATCCTAAGGTGCAGAAGCTGACCGTGCTCCTGTCCAAGTTGTTGGTACTGCAGTCCCTCCCTTTCCAAATGGTGGACTCTGCACCGTTCAGAGAACTTATGGCTTGTGCCGAGCCGAGATGGAGAGTTCCAAGCCGTAATTTATTTTCCAAAAAGGCAGTACCAGCACTTCATAAATATGTAGAACAGAAGGTGGGCCAGTCCTTGAGCTTATCGGTTTGTTCCAAGGTGCACGGCAGCGCGGACGTCTGGAGCTGTAACTACGGTCAGGGCCAGTACATGTCCTTTACGGCCCACTGGGTGAATGTGCTTCCGGCCCAGGCACACCAACAACTTGGACAGGAGACGCCGCTTTCTCCTCCACGTTGTCAAACTGCGGATCCTGCGCCAATGTCCGCCTCCTCCTCCTCCACCACCACCACCATCTCAGCCTCCACAAGTACTGCTCCATCATACCACATGTGTAGGGCACAGCAGTGTCACGCAGTTCTACACCTGGCTTGCCTCGGCGAACGAAGTCACACAGGGGAGGAACTGCTCCGCGTCATGCAGCAAGAAATCGATGTGTGGCTTTCTCCGCGCCAACTGCAAATCAGAACCATGGTGATGGACAATGGGAGGAACATGGTGTCCGCGCTGCACCGAGGAGGGATGGTCCATGCGCCCTGCATGGCGCACGTGTTCAATCTGGTTGTGAAAAGGTTCCTGAAGTCTTCCACCGATCTTCAGAAGATTCTGAAAATGGCCAGGAAACTGTGCATGCACTTCATCCATTCCTACAAAGACACATCAGGCATGATGAAGGAACCTGTGTGTTCCGTAAGCTCGCTGGGTGGCGTGGAGTGAGGGCGCTTCTGTGTCGGCTCTGACTGGAAACTAAATTTTCATCGTAAGCTGAGTTACAGCTAAGTATTGCCCATATCCTCATTATAACTACAACTATAGACTGCATCAGGACCATATGGTCCAGAAGATTTGCAGCATGTGTATATAGAAATTTTGAGTCTAAAGATTGATATTAAATACTGCATGAAAAGCCTCTAGTTTGCATGGTTTGTGAGCTGAAGAGGGAAGATTTGGGAGACTCCCTGACTGAGGCACAGACTGGGCTCTACTAATTACATTGAATTCATTTGTGGATAAGATATTGTGTGTATTGGACTACATTTCGCGGCCACATGAGTCCGGTGGGGACTGAAATGGAGGAGGAGGAGGACATTGGAGCAGAAGCATTGTCTGGTGAAATGAGTGGATTTTCTACCCAGGTGACAAGAGAGGAGGAGCAGGAGCAGCTGGAGGAGGTAGATGGAGATGAGGAAGACGAGGCAGATGACCCGCAAGCACCGTGGCAGTATACAGTGGAGATGGAGGCAGGGAGCCCCTCGGAGTCACTTGTGCAGATGGCCCGCAGCATGCTGATTTGCCTGGCTAGTGACAGCCGAATAGTCAGCATCTGGCAGAGGGATGACTTCTGGCTCTCCATCCTATTGGACCCTCGCTACCGGTCCAAAATGGGAGCCTTTTTCCCAGCTATTGAGAGGGAGGACAAACTCAAATACTATAGGGAAATCCTCCGAAGTCAGTTGGCCGCTGCCTATGTGCGGCATCGTCCCTCCTCTGACAGGTCTGACCGGGGGGTTCTTCAGCGCTCACGTACTACTGCCGCGGCTGCTGTGGGAAGGTGGGGGGGTAGGAGCAGTACCAGCTCCATCAGCAGCAACCTAAGTCTGGAGTCACTGATGAGCAGCTTCCTTCACCCGCCTAGTGAGGAGGGCAGTCGCCAGCAGCAGCAGGACCTGGAGCAGACCCTGAACCAACAGGTCATGGCGTACTTCGACAGCACTCTGCCACCTCAGTTAGAAGATCCGCTGGACTACTGGGCAGCCAAACTGGATGTGTGGCCGCAACTTGCCAAGTTTGCAGTGGAGAAGCTGTCCTGCCCGGCCAGTAGTGTGGCATCAGAGCGGGTGTTCAGTGCGGCGGGGGCCATCGTTACCCCAAGGAGAACCCGCTTGTCTACGGGAAATGTGGAATGACTTACCTTTGTCAAGATGAATCAGGCGTGGATTGGCCAGGATTTCCACACACAAATGCCTTACACTACATCAGCCATGATGCCTCACCCAAACTGTGAGAAATGAGTCTGGGTTCAAACTACCTGCCTCAGCCACTATTCTGATGCCGCCACCCGCCTGATGCCACACATCTGCTGCCAGTTTCTCCATTTGCCACCAACCATCTTTACCAGGGACTGGAATTGCCACCCACCTCCACAATCTGTCATTGTCCCACTTTATGACCTCCTGCTGCTGCTGCTGTTGCTGGTGCCGTGACATCCACACTGTGTCATTGTGCCACTCTCTGACCTCATGCTGTTGCTCCTGCCACCATCACCTCCACTCTCTGTCATTGTGCCACTCTGTGGCCTACTACTGTTTTTGACACCTACAGAATGTCATTGTGCCACTGTCTGACCTCATGCTGCTGCCACCGTCACCTCCACTCTGTCATTGTGCCACTTTGTGGCCTGCTACTGTTTTGCCATCTCCAGAATGTCATTGTGCCACTGTCTGACATCATGTTGCTGCTGCCGTGACCTCCACACTGTGTCATTGTGCCACTCTGTGGCCTACTCCTGTTTTTGCCACCTCCAGAATGTCATTGTGCCACTGTCGACCTCATGCTGCTGCTGCCATGACCTACATACTGTGTCATTGTGCCACTCTGTGGCCTACTCCTATTTTTTGCCACCTCCAGAATGTCATTGTGCCACTGTCTGACCTCATGCTGCTGCTTTGGCTTCTGCTGTAACCTACACACTGTCAATGTGACACTCTGTGGCCTACTCCAGTTTTTGGCACATCCAGAATGTCAGTGAGTCACTGTCTGACCTCATGCTGCTGCTGTGGCTGCTGCCGTGACCTACAAACTGTGTCATTGTGCCACTCTGTGGCCTACTCCTGTTTTTGCCACCTCCAGAATGTCATTGTGCCACTGTCTGACCTCATGCTGCTGCTGTGGCTGCTGCCGTGACCTACAAACTGTGTCATTGTGCCACTCTGTGGCCTACTCCTTTTTTCGCCACCTCCAGAATGTCATTGTGCCACTGTCTGACCTCATGCTGCTTCTGCTTTGAGAGGCAATAACTGTGTCATTGTGCCACTCTGTGGCCTACTCCTGTTTTTGCCACCTCCAGAATGTCATTGTGCCACTGTCTGACCTCATGATGCTGTTGTGACCTCCACACTGTGGCATTGTGCCACTCTGTGGCCTACTACTGTTTTGCCACCTCCAGAATGTCATTGTGCCACTGTCTGACCTCATGATGCTCCCGCGTCACCTCACACTCTGTCATTGTGCCACTTCTGACCTCATGCTACTGCTGTGTGCTGCTGCCGTGACCTACACACTCTCACTGTGCCACTGTCTGACCTCATGCTGCTGCTGTGGCTGCTACCGTGACCTACACAGTGTGTCATTGTGCCACTCTCTGGCCTGCTCTGTTGTGCCACCTCCAAATGTCCATTGTGCCACTGTCTGACCTCATGCTGCTGCTGTGGCTGCTGCCGTGACCTACACACTGTGTCATTGTGCCACTCTGTGGCCTACTTCTGTTTTTGCCACCTCCAGAATGTCATTGTGCCACTGTCTGACCTCATGCTGCTGCTGTGGCTGCTGCCATAACCTACATACTGTGTCATTGTGCCACTCTGTGGCCTACTCCTGTTTTTGCCACCTCCAGAATATCATTGTGCCACTGTCTGACCTCATACTGCTGCTGTGGCTGCTGCCGTGACCTCCACACTTTGTCCATGTGCCACTCTGTGGCCTACTCCTGTTTTTGCCACCTCCAGAATGTCATTGTGCCACTCTCTGACCTCATGTTGCTGTGGCTGCCACCGTCACCTCCACACTTTGTCACTGATGTTGCCACCTGAGTCCCCAGCTTGTTTTTTTCCAGCTGTCGCTGCCATGACTTTATCAGGCTACATTTTCCCTTCAGTTTTTTGGTCAGTTGTGCTAAGAGCGGCGGCAGTCATGTGCGTGTCATACTAAAACACAACATTGTATGAAGACCAAACCAAGCTCCATCTGCGTATTTAAGCATGGCACAACGTTCTACAACACCCTGCAGGCTCTGTGCAGCCTGGAAATAGCTGTTTTTTAATTCGGACCGAATTTATTTTTGTTGGGAAATTCGGCGAAGTGACCGAACCGAATTTTTGAGAAATTCGCCCATCTCTAATGCTATTGCAGGTGATGCTCTATGGAAGCATAGATTAAACAATTTGATGATTAATTTTACTCTACTATAATGCCTAATTGAGAAATGTTGCATCAGTTAGGTATTCTATGTCTTGCTTCTTTGTAACGAACTGTACAAACGAAACATGGCATTTCTAGTTATCCCAAAAAATTATAATTCCACAAATACAAAAAAAAAAAAAATATTAAATAAAAATAATTGTCAATCCAACATGGGTGTTTTTTTTTTTTTTTTTTTTTTTTTTGGGGGGGGGGTTGGATTTCAGTTATCCCAATGGTATGGTCCATAGCGACCATATATGTGTTTATTGTCTTTTTACCATATGATATTTAAATGTATAAAATCAAGTCGAAGCATTCAGCATTCATATGGATTTTGTCAACTCAAATAAATATCAAACCCTTTGCATCTACAAGACATGTTTTGAAGCAGTTTTGAGATCTGCCTTATTATGACATTTATTAGTACTAAATATTTTAATTCTGACATAATTTAACCTGAATGAGTAGCAAACAAAGAAGCAGATTGTCAGTTTCTGTAACATGTCAAACACGCACAAATAAGAAACTCATAGCATGACAATTGCATACAGTAATTGAAATATTTGTTTATTATTCCTTTTATAAAATCAATCTTACTTACAATGACAGTAACCATTTTGTATGTTGTGCATAACATTCCTTTTTAAGTACTTCTTGAGCTATGCTTCTGGTGGGTGTTGTTATGTTTATATGTGTAAATGTTATCTAGTCTTAGATATAGAGCAAAGACTAGCTTGACAGATAATGCACCATGATATCACTGCACAGAAAGTTATCTTGACTGTTTCAATGCTTTTCAATAGCTTTTGTTTATAGATAAGAGCAGCTAACACAGAAAGCCAGTGACATGGATCCGGTCATTACTATGGGCAACCAACCTCCACAGTAGAGAATGGCTGCTACTGTCCAGCAGGAGGATCTGTACTGGAGGTACCATAGAGCAGGCAGCTGTGCGCCTGAGTGTCCCGTATCCAGGGGGATGCCAGAGATGTTACAAACCCAAGACCTGGAGTTCCATATGGTTGGAGCCCTACCCCTGGCTAACATGGACAGTCAGCGAGAGACGCCTAAAATATGCTAAGAACTAGATAAGTCTGTTCCTATTGTGTAGGACTATTGGACATGGGCATGGGTTATGTGACAAGCAGAGTGGAAATGTCAGTCATGTGCATGATCTATGTGAGGACTTGGCTGGGCTAAATGGAGGTCTAGATATTCTGCCATGCCAGAATAGTCCAGAGAGCAGTGACACGACTGTGAAAATGGACTGTTAAAGTTTAATGGACTCAGTGTATTACATGCTATGCTGCGTGTGGGAGATGGCAACAACCAATGTTACTTCCTGTAATACTATGCCTGTGATCAATGACCTGGTCACACAGCCTGAGCAAGGAGATGTTAGCTGTGTCAAAAAGTTAGCTCCAGTTACTGCCATGTGTGAACAAGCTGCTAAAGGTGCTGCAGGTGAGCACACTAGCTCAAGTGTGTCCCTAGAGGTCATGGTTAACAGTGCTAAGACTATTGCAGAAGCTGATGTGTGTCCTATGGTGGATAGCCATTTATGTTTTTCTCTTGTTGATCACATACTGTATATACGTGTTTGCATGGTCTAGTGTGAACACATCAAGTGTGGTGCATGGAAGGGAGAAAGCAAACCATAAAAATGTTTGTTCTTCTGCTATGCATAAGGAGCCTAGCATTAAGGGAACACATGTGCAGGTTGCTAACCATGGGGAAAAACACTCTGTGAAGAGCCTCAGTGTCAGTGTGTGAATGGGCGCCCTAGAGTGGCATTGTGGTAGTGTGATGAAGATTGTTCAGATAGTAGTGATGAAAATATTTGAGTAAAGAAAACATGTGCTGACACAGATTTTGTGTGCAGGAATGGTCAGTGTAGTCCAGAGAGGTGGCTCTGTGATGGAGATCCAGATTGTGGGACTGCAGAGGATGAAGAAAACTGTCATACTGTGACCTACAGTCCAGTTGAGTTCACTTGCTTAAATAGTTGCTGTATTTTCAGTTGCTTTTACTGCAGTGGTCACAAAGACTGCAGTGTGCAGTACAGCTTCCTGTGAACATAGTGTGGTTGCTGGGTCCATCTTGGGGTCTTTTGAGTCTGTGAGACCCAAAATAGTTTAGACACTGCCCAGTGGGAACAATGACAAGGTAGTCTGTGTGTTGAAGAAGGTTACTTGGTATGATGGCACTGATATCAAGAGTGTGAACGTGCCGGTTGCTAACCTGGGGTTAACCTGTAGACATCCTGAGGGTGGCACAGGTGTGCATGAGACAATAGTAGATACTGGTGCAGTAGATATTATAGGCCCAGAAGTGGCTGGAAAAACAGACCATGTTCTCTGTGACAAGAAGCTGGTGTCTAGTACAAGGAGAGGGCCACAACCCTTTGACCAGTACAGAAATGTTCCAGTGTTCTGACTGCACAGTAGCCACACTTATTCTTGAGAGTGTCCTTTGCAACACTGTTAGTTTGGAGAGTATTAGTGGATATGAGTCCTCTTTCAGTCATTATGATGGGAAGGAATGTAATGAGCCACTGGCTGAGCTAAGTGTAGACCAGGTAGTCTCAACCTCAGAAAATAACAGGGAGATTTTGAAATTAGCAACATATAGTGGTGAGATTGTGGTAAGGTCGGAGTATATGAAGAACTCCAATGCTGTTCAGCTAAAAGGGAAGGTAGCTGCCCTGTCCGGTGGAAGTCATTGGCTGAATGTAATCTTTCTGGGTTAAGTCGAGGACAGAGAGACTTATGTGTAGCAGTACCAAAAAGTAGGAGGTTTGGCCCTGGAAGAAGAGTTGTGGTCTGTGAAAAAGATCAACGGCCTAAGTCGGGGGGAGGGGGAGATATGTGGCAGAGCAACCTCAGACAATCGCATGTTTCTGCCACTTGATGGAGTACAGCAGGATACCTGTTGAAGACTTGCCACCAAGAACCTGGTCTTGGTGGAGGAAGGTAACTATTTTGTGTCAGTAGTCTTAGGTTGTTGACATAAGTAGCTAGCATGGCTGCTATGTGGCTAAGTATGGGTTGCCTTTCTCTGAACAGCTATAACGTCAGGTGGGTGTCTATTCCCACAATCCAGAACAGGCTTTTGGCAGGTCCTTGGAGGCCTATAAAAAGCCTGATACTCAAGGTGATCTGGGGGTGTGGTCGGCTTCCTGGAGCGGGAGCAACAGATGAAGAGATTGTTCATGTGACATATGTTGGGGTGCCAGCCTGACCCGGGGCCATTCCAAGATGGCGAACAAGCGCTAAGCGGGTGCTTACATCCTGGCAATAACAACTCGTGGGGTACTAAGCGGTGGGGTATCTAATCAGCTATACAAATAAAACTATACTAAGCAAACACCATCATTGATCAATGGCAATGGTATCAACAATGGCAATGGTACACACTGTTGTGGCTGCAATGTGAAAATCAAATTCTCCACAACAAAAACAACACACAGTAGGAATAAAAACATTAAACTTATGTAACATAATAATGATAACAATTAAAAATCCCAAAATGTATTTCATATAATAATAATAATAATAGTTGTTGTTGTTATTATTATTTATTTTAAAGCACCATTAGTTCCAGAATGCTGTAGATTCAAGGGGATTACATACATAACATATGTCAAACCATTACAATGGTGAGGATAGATGACTAAAAACTGGTACAGAGGGAGAGAGGACCCTGCCTGCGAAGGCTTACAATCTACAAGGAGGGATGAAAGAGACAGAAGGTTAGGGGCAAACATGTTTGTGGGGTGGTGTAATGGTAGCGTTTTTATAGGGTGTAGGTTATAGGCTATCCTGAAGTGATGGGTTTTCAGGTTACTTTTGCAACTAGTGAAGGTGGAGGAGAGTCTGATGTGTTGGGACAATGAGTTCCAGAGTATTGGGGAAGTAGGAGAGAAATCTTGAAGACGGTTGTGTGAGGAGCTGATAAGAGGAGAGCTGAGAAGAAGGTATTGTGAGGAGTGGAGATTGCGTGAAGGATGTTATCTAGAGAGTAAGACAGAGATGTATAGGAGTGGAGAAGTTATAGAGAGCCTTGTAGGTCATGGTTAGTAATTGGATTCGCTGGGCAATGGGAAGCCAGTGTGGGGTTTGGCGAAAGGGAGAGGCAGAGGAGTAGTGAGGAGAGAGACAGGCAGCAGAGGTGAGGATGGTTTGGACAGGAGCAAGAGTGCTAGATGGAAGGCTTCCAAATACTAGTATTGTGTTGATTCCATTTGGTACAATTATTTTAATCATCTTAATTTATTGTGTTTTTTTATTTTTAATAGTTATCATTATCTCAACTTTGTATTCCTTTTTTCCTGAAAGGTATATAGTGCTCATTTTGATTATATTGTGTATGCCTATCTAATGCATCACCATACGGATCTTTAACTCTAATGCTGCTCTGTGGGGTCAAAGCTGCCATACATTCAAGGCAACAGGCTCCATTTACATTAATTTTAAGGATCACAGGCAGGCAGATGAGTGAAGCATAAGGCCAAAATTGTGGCAGCCACACTTCTATATTCACTATAAAAACAAATTAGCACTTATGCACATTGTTGTTGCTGAGTGTTGGTGGACTTTAAAGTGTCTGATTTTTGGAAACATGAGTAACAGCTTTAGATACCTACTAACATTGAACAAGCATATACTATTTAAATGCTCCAAAGCTTCTATGCCAATTGTTCTCCTTCTGGTCTTTGTCTACTTGGCTGCATTGATGACTTGTACTTAATACATGATTATGACAGCCAATTACTTTGACTTTAAAGTACCTTCCATAATGGCATAACCATTATAGTCAGTGATTGGTTGAGGTAGTAATATGTTAAAGGAGTTGTCTCATTACGAGCTTTCAGCCTGTCAGTGTCCCTGGTAAGTTGAACTGAGGGGCGTGCTTCTTGGTCTGTCTCTTCGCTCCCTCTCCCCCCTCCCATCAGCACACAGGCAGCTACGTAACTTCTATACAGGGGGGGGGGGAGGGGGTTTGCTCTCAGAGTTCACCCTGGGGGTGCCTGCCTAGGTCTGTTGCAGGAGAGGGCTGATCTATGAGTGTGAGAGGAAGGTGAAGTGGTGTGCTAATAACAAGCAGAGAGGATGCATGTGGTTCCTATATCCCCTGCTTAGCTTACAAGTCTCCACATCTCCAGCAACAACAAGGGCAGTGTACTATACTCAGGTGTCTCACTAATACTGGAGAACATAATTCACATGCCTGATCTCTATAGTATTAGTATAGTCACAGTTCCAAAGACATATCATGATATAGTAACAGACAGGTCACTGCTGTCACATCTATCTGTGTAGAGAGCAGGAGGAAGCAGCACACACAGGGTAATCCAGGCAGTAAGGACACAGACACCAGAGTCCTCCTCCCCTCCAGAAGCATTCTATCGGAGGGGCTCTCTGCTCAGTACCTGTCTAAAGGTAGATTCATTCAGACCTGAAGCCAGTAAGATAAGGATCAACAGGTTGGATGCTATAGAAATTTGCCAAGCTGATGTAGTGATACTCAACAGGGCTAGCTCAAAATCATTAGGACATTTAATGAACATATATGCAAGCATGCTTTGTTTTTTAAAGATCTTATAATGAATAACCAATCATGTAGGCGAGACAACCCCTTTAAGCATAAAAAGTCACATATAGTTGAGTTCATCCACAAGGCTGTAAACTCTTGGATTTCTTCCCTTCAAATGATGTTTTTTTATAGTAGTAAAGCACAGTGAACGTATAGGGAAAAATGTGCCTAAATAGTAGGATTCCTATCAATAAATGTATACAACCTCTTCTTGTTTGTACAAAAAATTTATCACGAACAAACAAATTTTTTTCTTCTTTTTTTAATACGTATTCTCATTTTTAATTGAGATTGCGTATGGCATTTTATCATTTAAAATTTCTACAGAAATTTCATCTGTTTTTTGTTTTTAGCTTCTCTTAACATGGGCAGTATTGCATTCAAATTAACATGGAAGACCTTATCAATGTTAATTTGCAATTCCATCACTGGAAATTTTACTGTATTGCTAATATAAAAATAATTTTAACTAATTAATCTCAAGAGCAAACATTTTATTTTTTTTATGCTGGCTAACAGACATTTTTCTTCAAAGTCAGACTGCAGAAGTGGATGATAACATTTAAAATGATAATTAATTCTCTTTATATCAGCAGATTATTTCAATGTCATGAACAGTATGTAACATAATGTACATTTGAATATCTAATATGAATGACAAATACAGTATTAATAAAGAAAATGTATAATTAAAAAAAATTACTTGACCTTTTCTCAGACAACTGCCATACAGAAGTACTGTTACTTACTGCAACATATCTTTAAATATTAGTAGGCATATTTAATACTTCTGATAGCATCAAATTCACAGTACCGTAATCTTTATGTTTTAAATCAGTACTTGAGGTGATATATTAATTCACTTCCCACCACAAAAATAGAAAAATAGAAGACTATGTAGGATAAATCACAAAAATAGAAGAAAATATAAGATAAATGTAACAATTATAACACATTTTATTTTTACAATGTAATATAAAATGAAATATGAGGTGTGGTGCCGCTTCAACCAGTAACTGAACAATTGAAATCAAATATCTTCAGTGTTGTGCCATGAAAAGATAAAACATTTACAATCAAGTGAGGGATGTACTCCACTTTTGTGAGATACTGTACTGTTCACCATCTTTGAAGTCAGCGCCTATAGTTTTCAATTGCTCCATTTGGCTGGATAGACTGGACATTTTATTTTGTCATTTCTGTCCGTTTTTTCCGAGTCCCCTGATGAGCACTTTAATCAGTGCAGGAACATGTTGGGACGGGACATTGCTATGTGTTCAGCATAGATGCTAGTGTGTGTAGGGTAAAAGTTGGTGATGGGATTGTCCTTTTTTGGGGGTTACCCTGACATGTGTTCTATTTGGACCACTAGGGTGAAAAAAAGCCAAGTAGGGATTTAATAAAAAATATTTATTTTTTTCATGTCCCAGCCTTCATTTACACCTGCTTTATATCTACTCTGGAGCTGTGTCTTCCTATTTCAACTATATGGTAAAATAACCTATTTTTTCATATTCAATTTTTTTTTTTAACCAGGTTATAGTAAAAGTTGTGCTTTGAATATGCATTTTTGGGGGGGATTTTTGCATTTGGTCGATTTGCAGTGTATTCTGATTTTGACATTTCTCCCTTATTGTGGATTTCTTACTGTTGTTTTCCTAGAGATACTGGACTGTAGCAATGAAAAAAAAAAAAAATAATTGGCCCTGATTTTCTATCTCTGTCTAATAGTTAGACAGCATAGGCTTAGACAGGCAGTCTAAAAATGCACCAGATGTATCAGTGGCTCATTCTGCTTGATAAAGTGGTACAGCTTTAGAATTTTCTTTCTTTTAGGCCAGTTTTTTTTTTAATTTACTTAATATGAAAAAATGTTAGCGAGCATATTGGAGAAGCATGTCACATTTTAGCCTCATCCACTATTTTTTTTTTTTGCTTTGCCATAAAATGAATAGACACTAAGGGCCACATGTTGAAGGGGGGTTTTCAAATGAATTGCGAGCCCTTTTTTTACGTAAATGTGCCTAAATGTATGAAAGGGGTTTTTTTGTGATTATAAAGGGGGAACCTAAATTAAAATTGGCCTTTCGCCTATGTTTTTGGGCCAAAAAAAAACGTACAAAACATATTATCTATTATTAAAAACCTCTTTGAAAAGATCGACAGATAATAATGCTCGTTTTATCTCTACATTCAATTCCCTTGTCAAACATGCGGAAAAATTTAAAAAAAACACTGGGAAAATCTTAAAAATGAACCTTTTTTCAAAAAGTCTTTGTAACCCCCCCCAAATTTGACAGTAAAGATGTCAAATTGAAAAGCCCTTTGCCCGGGAGTATTATTTTCCCTGAAAAAAACAATATTTTGGAATTTCTAATTCAAGAGTAGGTTTTTTTTCCTTGTGGCGATTGTATGGCATGTCAAAATTTGGTTTGTGCCACTACTTTTCAATTTATGTCTGGTAAAAAAAAAAATTCAAAATTTTGCACTACATCTCCTGTAGTACTACAAATGTTATTTATTTTGCGACATGTGGCTGTTCAAAATCTTATGTAGGTCTGACAACTCGTGAGTTACGGATCAGAGTAAGGGAGCATCTGAGATATATCTTAGCTGCAAAAAATTGCCAGGATCCTTCATCTTTGAAAACTATACCTAAACATTTTTTTTAAATTTCCTGATTGCAATCCCAGTTTATTTAAAGTAATGATTGATTTGCCCATTGTGGTATTCGTGGAGGCAATGTGAAACAAATTTTAGAACAAAAAGAATGTAAGTGGATTATCAATTTAAATTCCATGTCTCCTTTTGGCCTGAACGAAAAGTTGAGCTTTTCATCGTTCCTTTAATCTCACCGTCTCTGCATTTAAATTTTTTGGGATATATTGTTTTTTGTGGTTCGCATTATTTGTCTGTGTCATTATGTCATTTTAATTATTATTTTTTAACTTTTACGGATGCGTGATATCCATTGATACTGATGTGACTAACATCCACCCCGTTTATTCCCACATATGGACTTACCCTATTATCCATATAAATATATATATATTTATATTTATATATGTATTGATATCACATTTTATCACATTTCATATGTATATTGTTATCACATTCTTTAACACACTCTTGTCATTCACCCCTTTCACTTTCAATTTCTTTGTCACTTTGTTACTAATGTGTTGTTATGTATATTTACTTATTTTTCACATAAACATGTTTGCAGTCATACACATACATTTTGGGATTTTTTAGTGGGTTCATGGTTATTCATTCTCCATATGCGGTTGCCATGCACTTGTGCCGTGTACCGACTATTTCCTTTCCCTCCTTCCGACTCTTGTGGGGTTTTGTGCGCAGTCCGGGAAATGCGGGGTTCCAGCGCATGCGGTTTTTAGCCCGATGCCGGAAGTGGGGCATGGTCCTTTTGGTTTTGCGGCGCGGACACCGAAAAAGACATTACATGTATATACTATTTACATATGTTGCGCTCTGTTTCTGTATGCAACTAAAGCCGATGACTTGTGACTTTCAGGTCATACAATATTTTACATTTCACATTTGGGGTTTTTTTATCTTTTGGGCCTTTTGTATACATAATAGTACAGGGGCTGTAATTAAAATTGGGTTTTTACTTTAATATCTATTTATCGCTGGGTCCTTTTTATTGGTTTTCCCCCTTTTTTTTTCTTTTTGTAATTTTTTTTTTTTTCGATTTTTTGTGTTTTTGTTTACATTTGTTTTGTTTAAAAAAATTATCTTTGTAAATTTTTTTTTGGAAAAAACTCAATTTTTCCTTTTTTTTTAATAGCTTGTGAGATGTCCCCATACATATATACAGGGGTTTTGGGCTATATGTATAGAACTTACAAAACCTGTATAAAGGTTACAGATAGGCTGGAAATAAAAGAAACATCATTAGAATGGCATGTCAGGAAAAAACTAAGGTAGGGAATTTTCTTGATGGGCCACGGGGATGTCGGACTGGGGGTCGGGGCCCCCAGGGAATTGATCTTGGGGGGCCCCCTAGTACAGAAAATATTACCGGCCCTCACTAAATGCGCCCATTTTATACATAATACAGTGTGCAGAACAGAACTGATTGTGTAGTAAATTAGTCACACAATGTAGTCAACATTCATAGACCAGGGCTAAATAGCTCCATCCATCTCCCCCCCCACCCACATCAATATCCCCCCCCACCCACATACAATTCCCCCACCGGCCCAATACAATACCCCCCCCGCCCACATACAAAATCCCCCCCCGGCCCCCATACAATATCCCCCTCCACCCACATACAAATCCCCTCCACCCACATACAATATCCCCCGCCACCCCCATACAATATCCCCCGCCGGGCCCCCATAAAATCCCCCCCCACCACATACAATATCCCCCCCCCACATCAATACCCCCCCACCCCCAACAATTTTCCCCCCACCGGGCCCCCATACAATATCCCCCCCCCACCCCCA